>SNQJ01S0009997.1:120292-141316 GCA_010110895.2 Picea sitchensis | reverse complement strand
ACTATTTTCTTTCTAACCTTTTGCATTACAGCTGTCATGCCTATCAGAGCCCAAGTAGGCATGTAAGTGCTTGCTTTTTGCTCACTCATTGACGAAAAGAGCACGAACAAACGGGAAAGGTGCTACGGAAACGCGTGATGAGTGGGCAACACTCCAATTCAAGAAATTATTAGACAGGTAATCAAGGACAGCAAGGCATGCCCACAAGGTCATGAATGAAGAAAAGGGTGTGTCAAATCAGTCTAGTCATGGGAAGGATCCATCCTAGTAACAAATCATGAAGGGGACCAAATTTTATGTCATGAAAAAAATGATTCTAAGTCCAAAATCAAATGAGGATCAGAACATAAGCTATGACTCAACACTTTCTTTATCAAAGGGGCCCCAACAAACATAACTTTAAAAGGGGTGAAACTTTTAAAAATTAAAATCTAAGGCTAAGGAAAGGATAAAAATAAACTAAAAACCCAAGGCAACTTAGTGTGATAACAGTCAGAGAACACAGATTACGTGTACAAATTGAAGAAGGCATTGTATGGTCTAAAATAGTATTTTAGAGCATGGTACTCTAGACTAGATAAATATCTACAATAGGAAGGGTTCAGGAAAGGAAGTGTAGACAACAACCTCTACATCAAGGTAACTCAATATAGTATTTTATTAATTGAATTTTATGTTGATGATATTATTTTTGGAAGCAACGATGATAGGTTAAGCCAGAAATTTGCAAAGGATATGCAAAATGAATTTGAAATGTCATTCCACGGAGAACTATCCTTCTTTTTGGGTCTTCAGATATGTCAAAGAAACGAAGGAATTTTTCTTTCTCAAACTAAGTATATCAGAGAAAGGATAAAGAGGTTTGGAATGGAAGATTGCAAACCAGTTGCAAGTTCAGCAAAGATGATGATTCAAAGTTTACAGACTAGAGTAATATAGGTCAATTATTGGTATCTTACTATATGTGACAGCATCCATACCATATGTAATGTAGGCAGTTGGACAGGTGTCATTATTTCAAGAAGAACCAAAGGAATCACATGTCTTGGCAGTGAAAAGGATTTTTAGATATCTCAAAGGAACATAAGAGTTTTGATTATGGTATCCAAAAGGAAAGGATCTATCACTTATTTATGACACAGATGCAGATTGGGCAGGTGGCATTGATGACCGATGAAGCACCAGTGGAGCAGTTTTCTACTCGGGTGAGTGTTTAATATCTTAGCTAAGTAAGAAAGAATCATCAATATCTTTATCTACCGCTGAAGCAAAGTATATTGTAGTAGCAGGATGTTGTACATGGGTTGTATGTATGAAACAAACTCTGAAAGATATACATGTTGAGTATGATGATCCCATTCCAATATATTGTGATAATACAAGCACCATCAGTATCTCAAATAACCCAGTGATGCACTCCAAGACGAAGAACATTCCAATAAAGTATCACTTTCTACGAGAAAAGGTTGCAAAGAAGAACATCAGATTTGAAAATGTGGGCACAAAAGAACAAGTGGCAGAGGTATTTACAAAACTGCTTCCACATGAAGCCTTTGAGTATCTTCACCAAAGACTCAGAGTAATTTCTACTCCAAAATGAATTATTTTGAATGCTTATCTTATATGTCTTAGATTTACATGAGAAATCACCATAAAGAGGACAATTTAGGTTGGGAGATCAGGTTGAGCAAGATTTCAGTGAGCGGGAGTAGCCCCATATGGCAAGATACCTTTGCCATTGATCACAAAGGGGGAGAGATTTATCAGATCTAGAATAGAGAGTAAAATGCTTGGAGAAAGAAGCAGAGATGCATGGTTCCAAGGGGAGCAATGGTCATAGGGGAAGAATGAGTGATATTACTTCGGTATTGCATCAGAGTGTTTCCATCAATGTCAAAGGGGGAATTTTTTTATTATTTGGGTTGTTTGTCATTGATGTCAACCCTTGAAGAAAGTTAGATAGTGAATTTTGGTAGCACAAATGTTTGGGTAATGGACACAAGTTTGTTTGACATATAATGGTATCAATTTTAATATATTTGAAGGTAATAATATTATATATGGATAGTACATGTTATTCCATTTATGGTGGTATGTGGAACGTTGTAACACACTCACCATGGGGTGAAAACAAAAAGTGTCCTCCTTATAGGAACAAATCCTTTCCCTCTATGATTCCTAATTTGGGAAGTCCGAGACTCAGCTCGACCCTCTGGTCAAGGTTCTTTGATTCTACAAGTCAAACAAGACTTAGAGACCTAGATAGTCTCACCTCTAAATCAAACACAAGCCCTTCTGACTTCTGGTGTAGTTCTTATGATACCCGCGACCTTCTCCTTCGCACTTTAGTGAAGTCTCGGAGTTGGTGTTAGCACCTTTTCTCTTGGCCCCTCCTCAAATGTGACCTTAGGTGATGACCTCATGCAAACACACAATTGCAGGTGCAACTAAAGGAAGTTTGAAACCAAACTTATTTTCGGCCCAGAACTATCATCGAGCCTCCACATGTCCTTTCTCCAAACTTGGGTTTGGATTGCGACCCACTCTCAACTTTTTAAAGTTCGCACACCTCAAATCCCTGCAATGCTATAGGACCATCGATCTCCTGATCTTGACGATACTGTCTAAACTGACTGTTAATATCTGTCCTTTTCAAATCCATGGACTAGATCTGCCGCTCCTAAATCAACGGATGTGATCTGCGTCGTGATTCCAAACTTAAGACTTTTCAAATATCAAACCCTACTTTCCTCCCTACATCAATCTTCCAGAGTTGATGATATGTGGACACTTGTCCTCCTAAATCAATGGACCTACTTCTACTTTGGGTGTTTGACCCTTTCAACTATATCAATGGTCTTGTGTCCATATTCTCAATCAATGGTCGATATCTCCTTCGGGTCTCCAAACTTCTAAGATATCAAATATCAAACTTCAACCTTTTTCCCAATGGATTTTATATGAATGCTATAATCCACTGACATGTGTCCACTTGATCTGATGATCAAGGATTACTTCAGGTCTTTACACAGAGTCCACAAATTTGTGCCACTTGTCCTATGGATGCGACGATCAAGGATTGCTTCGGGTATTTACCTAGATTTCACATATTTACGCCATATCTCCTCTAGATATGATGACTATCAATTACTTTGGGACTTTACCCGGATTCCACAGATTTATTCCATGTCCCTTCTTAATCTGACGACTTTGAATTACTTCGGGACATTATCTATAGTCCACAGATTCACGACATGTCCCTTCTTAATCTCATGACTATGAATTACTTCGAGACTTTATCCGGAGTCTACAGATTCACACCACGTCCCTTCTTAATCTGATGGCTATGAATTAATTCGGGACTTTATCCAGAGTCCACAGATTCATGCCAGGTCCCTTCTTAATCTGAAGAGTATAAATTAATTCATGACTTTATCCAGAGTCCGCAGATTCACGCCACATCCCTTATGGACTAGATGGTCTAGATTCACTTCGGATGATCCAACCCAGGAGGTTTACCTTGGATGATCTGACAACTGAGATCTACTTTGGACGATCTTACAATTGAGA
Organism: Picea sitchensis; assembly: GCA_010110895.2. NCBI lineage: Eukaryota > Viridiplantae > Streptophyta > Pinopsida > Pinales > Pinaceae > Picea > Picea sitchensis. The sequence goes on along the minus strand of SNQJ01S0009997.1, from coordinate 137,746 downwards.
TTTTCTTTATCTCTTCGGCTCATCATGCTTTTGGAGTCTCAAATCTCAATTGAAAACTCGAATAGATTTCTCGAAGCTATTGATATGCTAACATGTATCTCCTGGCGATCAATGGTTAGGATCCTACTTCAGGTGATTTGAAGACCGAGATTTACATTGATTCTCTAGCTCTCTGGAATTTGAGAGTCTCATATCTCAACTGAAAAATCTCACACATATTTCCCCAGAGTCCATAATTTGTCCGCACATGTCCCTCTGGCTCTGGCGATCAATATTCACTTCGGGTCTTCGGGGTTAAGGAATCTCAAATTTAAACTGAAAACCCTCGAACATATTCCTCTATAATCTTCAATCTGTTGCCACGTATCCCTTTGGATATGGCATTCCATATTCACCTCCTAGTGATGGACGACCTCAAATTACTTCGAAACTTCGGAACTTTGGTAAGTTCCCTTCTCCTGTGTGTGCCAAGTGATAAGGTTTGTGAACCTTTCTTATATCAGACGGTTGTCAATCCTTGGCATTGTCATCAAATGACCACTATCGCTCCTCCTCCTAAGCTTCTAAATTACTCCAACTTAGAATATTTTCTAAGTGCTCGAAGGATTCAACCTTTTCTCCTCCTACAGGCCCATCTCCTGGATTTCGTTTGCACTCTTGAAAACGCTATCTCTTATGAGCTTGATCTCCTTGAATATTTCTCCATCCCACCTGCTCCTTGTGTTTTAGGGATCGTGTCAAACTCATATCAAAGTTCAATGACAATCGATGATTCCCAGAAATTACGAGGCCCCAACATGCGTACACTTTACCAGAGAGTTTGACCTCTACAATATGGAAATTTCTCCCTCGATTCTAGCCTAACCAGGATTGTTGATATTCCAACCCATTGAGATCAACGATAAGGGTGAATTGCAAGCCACGAACTAGTGTGCCCGCTATTTTCACCTTCATTCTCCGCAATGATTCCCCACCCTCGATCTCCATTCATGGATCGCCAGTTCATAGAAATTATGGGGTTCAACTTGACTATCGTTCAATTTGACATTTTGGAGCCTCCAACTCCAAGGTTCCTAGACCCATGTTACGTGGATATTCATACAACGCTTGGGGTATGATCCCCTCTCTTAGTCGGGTTTTTGGTTAATGGAATAGGCGCTAGTTCAGAGTCTCCTAGACTACTGGTCTGAAGGGAACACCTTCCCAACTCGTAGAGATTTATGCTCTGAATCAAGGAAAAGTAACTTGTGAGGTTACCAAATGGTAGTTATGCCAGGAGGATTTCTCTGACTCAAGAACAATGATGTAAATTCCTGGGGAAAGCACCTTCGAGTGATTAAACTGGGGCGCATGGAAAATCAAACTGAAATATAGGTTCTCAAGGGAACAAATGCATACTCATAACTTAATCATTTAATACAAAGAAAGAACCATTTATAGACATGTAAATACTCACATGCATCCATTATTTACAATTTAAATCATAAGGAAATAAAACACTTATCATAACCATAGACCGTGATGTGAATCCTGAAAGGGGTTCTCATTTCCACCAAACCATAGGCTCTGTCACTCCCAATGGATTTATCACTCGTCACCCCCAATCTTAAGCCACGATGCTTTGAGATTCAATCTCTTACTTCCATCTCAATGAAAGCTAGGGACAAAGGTTACTCTCCTTATCACAATACATAAATAGATAAGGACAAAGGTTACTCTCCTTCTCCTAGCTCAATCTCTATTTTCTTTGATCAAGACTCACTGTTCCTCTTTTAGTCCTTCCTCGGACCCGATATTTTCCTCTCTCATATCTGCATTTTGTTTCCACAGGTCTTCCTATACCCACCACACTTCCTTTCTTTCCTTCCTTAGCAAAGTTGTTTGTGGCTCAAATTCCTAGTCCGTGGTCAGGTCTGGAATCCTTACGGATGGGTGGTATGCCCCATCCCCTCAGTAACTCTTGAGGAGGTCTTTCCGCCTACCATCCTGACTGTAATTCATTCTTGCGTCAAAGGGTTGTTCTAATCTGATCAATTAATTCTAGCATGGTACTAGTTCGATGGAAGTTAACACAACCATTATGGGTCCCCTCCACCACCTTTCAGAACATTCATGGTTTTATTTTATCACATCCCCTCTTTTAGCAATCATGCAACACGTAACCATTTTCTATTAAAATAATAGAATTTACATTCATCGACCTTTTGTACAAAGGTCCATCAAATCAAACATTCACACTTTTAGGTTTCCCATAGTTCCTTGGCTAATATATTTATATTTACAGACTGGGGGAAACAAGGTGTTACAATTCCCTCCCCCTTAAAGGAACAACGTCCTCAATGTTCTACCTTTCAAAATGACATGTATATACAGGAGTAAACAAAATCGGATATGCATGTCTCATGTCATATGGGCCAAAGTGTTTCCAATTCACCTTAACCTGTGCAATGGTTCAGATCCTAAGTGAGGTTTCCTTCATGTCTAATATGAATTGGGGTTTTGGAAGGAATTCTCCCTTCATCTCTGCCTGGATCATAGAGCAATCAATTATATGATTAGCATCATGTACATATTTATTAAATAATGAAACATGAAAAACATTATGTGCCTTTATAGTGGGAGGGAGTGATAGCATATAGGCTACAGGTCCCACTCTATATAAGACTTCAAAGGGTCCACAATACTGAGGTGCCAATTTGGCACAAGCTTCCATTCTCATGGAAATCTTCCTGATTATAACTCTGAGATAGACATGGTCTCTGGTCTTGAACTCTCTGGGAGTCCTCTTTCTGTTAGCGTAGATTTTCTGTCTATCCTGAGTAATCTTCATATTTTGTCTTATCTGAACCACTTGTTGTTCCATTTCTTTCAGTATGTCAGGTCTGATTGTAATTCTATCCACTGGGTAACTCCATCTGATTGGAATCTTGCACTGTTTACCATAGAGGGCTTCAAAAGGGCTCATCTTAAAGGATTCTTGATAATCGTTCTTGTAGGAAAACTCTACCAATGGTAGGTAGTCTTCCCACTTCTTAGGTTGATGCATTACATGAATCCTTATCATGTCTTCTACTATTTGGTTCATTCTTTCTATCTGTCCATCATTTTGAGGGTGATAAGCTGTGTTGAACAACAATTTTGTCCCAAAACCAACCATTATGGATTTCAAAAAGCTTGAAGTGAATTTGGTATCTCAGTCATATACAATTTCCTTGGGCATGCCATGTATTTTAAATATCTCCTTCATGAAGATGTTGGCAATATCTATGGCCTTGCAAGTTGATTTGACATGAACGAAATGAGAAAACTTACTCAGTTTTTCCACCACAACCATGATGGCATCATTTTTCTTGGTCGACTTTGGTAATCCGGTGATGAATTCTATGGAGATGGTTTCCCATTTCCATTATGGGATCGATAGGGGATGTAACAATCATGTTGGATGTCAGTGTTCTACCTTATCTTACTGACATTCTAGGCACTTAGCTAAATAGTTAGTTGTGTCTTTCTTCAATCCAGTCCAATAAAATTCTTTCCTAGTGGCCGTGATCATCTTCTGATATCCTGGGTGACCAGTATATGGTCTCCTGTATATTTCATCCATTATGAATATCTTCAAGTCATCACAGTTTTGAATATACAATCTATTTATGTAAGTCAACAACCCTTCCTCGAGCATCTTGTAGCCTTCATACTTTAGCCCTGTAGGCTCTTGCCTTAGGTATGAAGTCATGGTCTTGAAGAATACATATGTCTCTTGTGAATTTCTAACTCTTTCCCTAACACCTGTTTCATAGGTGCTTACTACTGCTAGATGAATCATTTTTATACTTCTGCTAAGGGCATTGACCACCCTATTTTCATGTCCTTTTATGTGTTTGATTTCGAAATCAAAATCACTTAGGAGATCCATCCACCTAGCTTGCCTAGCATTGAGTTTTTGTTGATCAAACATGTGTTTCAATCCACAATGGTCTGTCTTAAGCACAAATATCCTACCCAGGAGGTAGTGCATCCACATTTTTAAAGCATGTACTATGGCATCCAATTCTAGGTAATGGGTCACACAATTCATCTCATTCTCATTTAATTTCCTGGACGCATAGAAAATTACACGTCCATCTTGCATAAGGACTCCTCTGAGTCCTTCCTTGTAGGCATCTATACACAAGAGGAAATCATTATCTGTGTCTGCAATCTTTAGCATGGGTGCATGGGTCAAGAGGTATTTTAGTTCCTAAAATATTTCTTCACATTTTGAAGTCCAAATAAATTTAATCCCCTTTTTCTGAAGGGCAGTGATTGGACAACCAATCTTGGAAAACCCTTTTATGAACCTTTTATAGTATCCTGCTAATCCCATGAAAAACCTAATATAGGATACATCCTTCGGGGTAGGCCATTCCATAATAGATATGATCTTGTCACGGTCTACTGCCACACCTTCCTTAGATATGACATGGCCTAAATAATGGACTTGCTTCCGAAAGAAATCGCACTTGCTAAACTTAGTGTAGAGATGATTCTCTCTTAGTACTTGAAGTATGAGTCTAATATGGTCTTCGTTCTCCTCCCTATTCTTGGAGTATATTAGGATATCATAAATCAGAACCAATACAATTTTTTCTAGAAATTTGCTGAGTACATTATTCATCAAGCATATAAAAGTGACGGGGGCATTGGTTAACCCAAATGGCACCACCACGAATTCATAGTGACCATACCTCATCCTGAAGGTTGTTTTGTGGATGTATTCATCCGTAATCTGGACATGGTGGTATCCAGACCTTAAGTCGATCTTATAGAAGATGGAAGCACCTCCCAATTGGTCGAACAGTTCATTGATTCTTGGAATGGATGATTTTAGGGGCTAAATTTCGCTCATGGGCTAATTTTCCATGGTTTTTCCAAAAATGAGATTCTCTATTTTAAAAATGATTCACCTAAATTATATAGGATAAAATTATTTTACCTTTAAAATCGCAAAAAAAATATAAAAACTGTATAAAATAATTAGAAATTTGAATATTTTTACAAAAATATCGCCAAACATTTATAGTTGACATATGAAATGTTAGTAATATTCGCCAAGGTTTCTACATTTTAAAATAAATTTTCATCCTTAAAATCATCCTTGATTCTTCGTAAGGGGTACTTGTTCTTTATGGTTGTCTTATTGAGTTGTCTGTAATCTATGCACAGTCAGTGTGTGCCATCTTTATTTCTCACAAACAAGACGGGTGCTCCCCACAGAGATACACTAGGTCAGAAGTAGCCTTTTTCCATCATCTTCTTTAGTTATATCTTGAGCTCAACCAACTCTGGCGTGCTCATTCTATATGTCATTCTATATGTTGGTACCACTCCTAGTGTAAGTTCTATCGAGAAGTCGATATCCCTTCTCGAAGGTAGGCCTGGTACCTCTTCTGGGAACACATCCTTGTATTCTCTTAATATGGGGTGGTCCCCTAGGTTTGGTTTGTCATTCTCAATATATTACAGTACCTATATGACATATAAGGAACACCCCTTTCTGCAATACTTTTTCATTTGAAGGGATGATATTTGTCTCATTAAGACATGCTTCTAAATCCCTTGGAGGGTCGTTTTTATCCCTTCTTCATTTACACATTCTGAAGTTTTATGATAACAATACAATTTAGTTTTGTAAGAAGCGAACCAATCCATACCAATCAACAAGTCATAAGATACCAGGGGAAGTATGTTAAGGGTCGCTCAGGTGGGAAATCCACCCATGATGAATTGACAGGATGGTATGACCTCTTCCACCTTTCTTTTGGTCCCAGTGGATAATCGCACCAAACATGGCTTAACATGTCTACTTGGTTGAAGTTTACACTTATCAATAGTCTGAGGGGCCACATAACTCAAATTATAACCTGGGTCAATTAAAATAGAAGCTAGATGGTTGGAGATCATACCTTCCAGCTCTACTACTGAAGCTTGGTGGTCAGCTTGATTATTGTCCAAGGCTGCATAGATTTGTGGCATGCTCCTAGCCATATCATTGATGGTGGTAGATTCTTGGATATTGTAGAATCTCTTACTATTCTGTTGTCTGTGTGGGAAGTCCCTCAATCGATGATATTCTCCACAACCCCAACATTTTAAACGTTCCTTCTTTAGGTTATCAATCTTTTCTGGGACTGTCTTAAAAGTTTTATTTCCACTTTGAGAGGGGAAAGTTTTCTAATATACACTTCTAGTAGGAAGGCTCCTTCTAGAATATTTTCCATAGTTCTTAAATCTTGAGGATTTAAACCCCTTCTTCCGGAATCCTGAACTACTCCTCTTCTTCCAGTGCTCGTGAGGTCTTGTCTTACTCCCAAAATGTTCATAAAAATACCTCACCTTCCGGATAGTTTCTTATAAGGTATTTGGTTCGTCGAACTCAATCCTGTCCCAGTAGGTCTCAGGTAACCCACTAATGAACCATTTCATTTTTACTTTTTCATATTTTATGTAGGGTACATACCTCAGTAGTTCAAGGAATTTAATGACAAATTCATTTATGGTGAGCTTCCCTAGCTTGAGTTCATAGAATTCCTTAGTCTTCCCATCCATGTATTTCTCTGACAAATACTGCTTCCTGAAGTATTTCTCAAATTGTTTCCATGACAAGTCCTTCTCATGGAATCCTTTCACATTCCTAAGGTCTTCCCACCAAATGGAATCCTTTCCATTTAGGTTAAATATGTCTATTCTAGCCTTCAAGTATTCAAAGTAGTCATGGACTCTGAAGTACTTCTTTAAACCAAGAAACCAAACTCCAACCTCTTCTCCCTTCCTAATCTCTCCATCGAACGAGGGTGGTTTGGATTTCTTGAATTCTTCAGGATCATGATTTTTGGAATGCTTCCACTTCTTTCCTTTCCTTTGAGAATGTGAGCTTTATCTACTACTAGAAGATCCTTTGGATTTTCTAGCTTCCTTTGCAGAGGACTCTACCGATGAGTGTCCCATGCCTCTAGGTTGGGCCTTCTTTGAGGCACTTCTCCCAGTGTGGTCACTTATGGAGTCATGTTTTCGTATCTCAAGTGGACTTTGACTTCTCTTCTTATAGCATCGGTCCACATGACTGGTTGAAAGTTCATGCTATAGTTTCCTCTGTATGTTGGACAAGCTCTGCAATAAGACTATGTTATTTGTTTTTTGTTTTTCTTGCTCATTTATCAATCTCTCGTTGTCAGCCTTGCAACTCTGTAATTCCGCCCTGAGGTTCCTTACAGTTTCAGCCAGATCTGGAGGGGTTTCCACCACCCTCCTTTCATTAAATCCTTCATCTCTATTGTGGGAGCCATCCCCCACTTCATGACACTTCACCATCCTCTACTATTGAAGTTTTCCAGTGATTTATTGACTACTCGAGTGTTTTCCAAAAACACTTATTGTCAGCTAACAGTCTATTAGTTCATGAACAATACACAGTTCAATTTCTTAAATGCACACATAGTAGAAAGTTTCATTCTTTTATTTAATAACATTTTTAACTAGACTTTTTAAGAAAGAGGTAAGGTAGAGTGTCACTCTTTTAAAAGTACTCCAAATATAGTTTTTAAGCGAATCATCCATGAGCCCAATCAGGTCAAGTCTTGTAACCATGCTCTGATAACAATTTGTAACACACCCATGATGGGGTGAAAATAAAAATAAAAATTGTCCTCCTTAAAGGAACATATCCTTTCCCTCTACGATTCCTAATTTGGGAATTCTGGGACTGATCCCAACCTTCTGCTCAAGGTTCTCTGATTCTCTATGTCAAAAAAGACTTAGAGACCTAGATAGTCTCACCTCTTAATCAAGCACAGGACCTTTCGGCTTCTAGTGCAGGTCTTATGATACCCACGACCTTCTCCTTTGCGCTTCAACAATGTTTGAGAGTTGGTGTTAGCCCTTTTCTCTTGTCCCCTCCTCAGATGTGACCTTGGGCAATGACCTCATGCAAACACACAATTATGGGAGAGGGTAAAGGTGGCTTGAAACCAAAATCATTTTTGGCCCACATTTCTCCTCGAGCCTCCATGTGTCCTTTCTCCAAAATTGGGGTTTGGATTGCGGCCCTCCCTCAAATTTTTAAACTTCACACACCTCCAATCCCCACAATGCTATAGTACTGTCGATCTCCTGATATTAACGGTAGTGTCTGAATTGACGATTCAGATCTTCCCTTTTCAAATCCACAGACTAGATCTGCTCCTCCTAAAACAATGGATGTGATCTCCTTCGTGATTCCAGACTACAAACTTTTCAAATCTCAAACCCTGATTTCCTCCATACATCAATCTTTCGGAGTTGACGATCTGTGGACACTTGTCCTCCTCAATCAATGACCCTACTTCTACTTTAGATGTTTGACCCTTTCAACTAGATCAATGGTCCTATGGACCTCATCTTGATCAATGGTTGATATATCCTTTGGGTCTCCGAACTTCTGAGATCTCAAATATCAAACTTCACCCCTTTTCCCAATGAATTTTATACGAAAGCTATAATCCAATGACATGTGTCCAATTGATTTGACGATCAAGGATTACTTCACGTCTTTACCCAAAGTCCACATATGTGTTCTACCTGTCCTCTAGATTTGATGATCGAGGATTTCTTCTGGTCTTTACTCGGAGTTCACATATTTATGCCACGTCTCTTCTAGATCTAATGAATATGAATTACTTCAGGAATTTACCCAGAGTCCATAGATTTATGCCACATCCCTTCTTAATCTGATGGCTATCAATTACTTATAGACTTTATCTGGAGTCTATAGATTCACGCCAATTTCCTTCTTAATCTGATGGCTATGAATTACTTCAGAACTTTATCCAGAGTCCAAAGATTCATGCCACGTCCCTTCTTAATATGACAGCTATGAATTACTTCAAGACATTATCTAGAGTCCACATATTCATGCCACATCCATTCTTAATATGATGGCTATGAATTACTTTAGGACTTTATCTGGATTCCATGGATTCACGCCATGTCCCTTCTAGATCATATGGTCTAGATTCACTTCATATGATCCGACAATGGATATTTACCTCGGATGATATGACGACTGAGATATATTTCGGATGATATGACGATTGAGATTTGATTCGGTTCTCCATCTCTTCATGCTTCGGGAGTCTCAAATCTCAACTGAAAACTCTTGAATAGATTTCCCAAAGCTGTTGATATGTTGACACGTATCTCCTGGCGATCAATGGTCAAGATCCTACTTCAGGTGATCTGACGACTGATATTTACTTTGGCTCTCTAGCTCTATGCACTTCGAGAGTCTTAGATATCAAATAAAAACTATCACATATATTTCCCTGGAGTTCACGATCTATTGCCATGTGTCCCTCTGGATCTGGCGGTCCAGATTCACTTTCGGTCTTCGGGGTTCAGGAGTCTCAACTTTCAACTGAAAACCCTTGAACATATTCCTCTGAAGTCCACGATCCATCACCACATATCCCTCCATATCTAGTGGTCCATAATCATCTCCTGGTGATGGACGACCTCAAATTACTTTGGGACTTTAGAACTTTGGTAAGTTCCCTTCTCCTGCATGTGTCAAGTGATAAGGCTCATGCACCTTTCTTAGATCAGACAGTTGTCGATCCTTGGTGTTGTGATCCAACGACCACTGTCTCTCCTCCTCCTGAGCTTCTGTCCTACTCTGACTTAGAAGATTCTCTAAGTGCTCGAAGGATTCGACCTTTTCTCCTCCTACAGGCTCGTTTCCTGGATTCTGTCTGCACTCTTAAAAATGATATCTCTTTTGATCTTGATCTCCTTTAAGATTTCTCCATCCCATGCACTCCTTTAATTTCAGGGATCACATCAAACATAGATCGAATTTCAATGAAAATCGACGGTTCGTAGAAATTGCAGAGACCTAACATGCATACTCTTTACCAGAGAGTTTGACCTCCACAATCTAGAAAGTTCTCGCTTGATTATAGTCTAACTGGGATCGTTGATATTCCAACCCAACGAGATCAATGACAAGGGTGAATTGCAGGCCGCAAACTAGTGCATCCTCTATTTTCACCTTATTTCTCCACAGTGATTCCACACCCTCGATCTTCTTTCATAGATCGATAGTTCATAGCAATTGCAGGGTTCAACTTGACTATTGTGCAATTTGAATTCTTAGAGCCTCGAGCTCCAGGGTTCCTAGACCCAGGTTACATGGATATTCATATAACTCTTGGGCTATGATGACCGCTCTTAGTCGGGTTTTTGGTTAACGGAATAGGTGCTAGTTCAAAGTCTCCTAGACTACTGGTCTGAAGGGAACAACTTCCCAACTCACGGATCTTTAAGATCTAAATGAAGGCAAAGTAACTTGTGAAGTTACCAAATGGTAGCTATGCATGGAGGCTTGCTCCGACTCTGGAACGGTGATGTAAATTCTTGTGAAAGCGCCTTCAAGTGATTAAACTAGGGCATGTATAAAATAACACTAAAATATAGGTTCTCAAGGGAACGAACAGATACTCATAACTTAATCATTTAATATAGAGAAAAAACCCTTTATAGACACGTAAATACTCGCATGCATCCATTATTTACAATTCAAAGCATAAGGCAAGAAAACACTTATCATAACCATAGAGCGTGATGTGACTACTGAAATGGGTTCTCGTCTCCACCCAACCATAGGCTCATTCACTCCCAATGGATTTATCACTGGCCGCCCCCAAGCTTAAGCCACAATTCTTTGAGATTCAATCTCTTACTTCCAGCTCAACGAAAGTTAGGGATGAAGGTTACTCTCCTTATCCCAATATATAGATAGATAAGGACGAAGGTTACTCTCCTTGTCCTAGCTCAATCTCTATTTTTTGTGATTAGAACTCACTCTTCCACTTTCAATCCTTCCTTGGACATGAGAATTTCCTCTCTTGTCTCTACATTTTTTTCTACAGGTCTTCCTCTGCCCACCACACTTCCTTTCTTGACTTCCTCAGCAAGGTTGTGTGTGGCTCAAATTCGCAGTCCGTGGTCAGGTCTGGGAGCCTTACGGATGGGAATTCTGCCCCATCCCCTTATTAACGCTTGAGGAGGTCTTCTCACCTACCATCCCGACTATAATTCATTCTTATTTAAAAGGGTTGTTCTGATCTGAGAAATTAATTCCAGAATGGTACTGGTTCGGTGGAGGTTAACGCAACCATTCTGGGTCCCCTCCACCACCTTTCATAGAATTCATGGTTTTCTCTTAGCACATCCTCTCTTTCAGCAGTCATACAACACATAACCATTTTCTATTAAAATAACAAAATTTACATTCATCGACCTTTTGTACAAAGGTCCATCAAATCAAACATTGGCACTTTTAGGTTTTCCATAGTTCCATGGAAAATATAGTTATATTTATAGACTGGGGGAAAAAGGGTGTTACGAACGTCACATAACTCCTCATGGTTAGATATTTATGGCCATGTGAAGTTGGAGTTTGGACAATGGACCCAAGTTTGTTTTATGTATAATGGAATGTGTTTTAATATATTTGAAGGTAAGAATATTCTAGATGGATAGTACATATCATGCCATTTCCAGTGGTATGTGGAACATCACATAACTCCTCATGGTTAGATATTTATGGCCATGTGAAGTTAGAGAACCCTCATGAGTCATCTAGAAGCCCCAAAAGGTCAAAGTAGTCAAAGTGGTTGCAAAGAAGAAATTATTTAAATAATAAAGTGAAGCGATTAGTGTACTATAAGTCAAAGTGGATACAAAATAAATTATTTAAATAATAAATTTAATGGAGAAATTACTAAGTGTACAAGTTGTTAGAAGTGGGTTAACCCTAAAATAAGGAAAGTGGGTTAAGATGGTTAAAAGGTAACCCCTTGAGGAAGCTACATGAAACTAGAAATAAGAGGCAAGGATCTCTCATTTTAATCACACTTGAGAATATGGAATATCTACAATTTACTGAGGTAACGAAAGGATATCTGAGCCGAATTTCAGAGGGAAGGTGAAGTAAAGAAGTTTGAAATTCAAGGGAGGATAAATCATTTTGATGAGGCTTTCTAAGGTATGTTATTTACAGGTCATCTCACCATTTTCGCAATAATGTTCTTTATAGAATTATTCATACCGTAATATTGGGAGGTCGTTGAGGAAACATATCCAAGTAGTTGTGATCAAAATTTCAACTTGTGGGTCATTTTATTTTTGGAGTTACACTCCGTGGAAAATAGGGTTTGTGGCTAGTCCTGAAACTAGTCTAAAACAAGTGTTTCAGGTAAAAACATCCTAACTTATTAATAACAGATCCAAATTAAGTAATAAAAAATCAATTGGTTATATTAAAGTATGTAGTATTTTGTGTACCATTTTCAGATCCATAAAACAAATATTATGTGCGAGGCATGCTCTACAAGTTCACTCTCTAGAATAATCCAGAATTCAACAAGGTATGTCATTTTTTCTATAACTCCTTTTATGAGAGGTTACAAGTAGTGAAACCTATAGTAATTGCATAAATGAAATTGAAGAACACTGTGGACTATTTTTAGATCTTTATTCATTACATGTACATAGTTATGATTATTTCAAGTTAGGGTTGTTGAATAATCCAAAATTAGTCATGTGAGACTAAAGTAAAGTTTGATGAAAATGCTAGTCTCTTGTTGTTAAAGTTAAGGAAGGTTTTAAGGTATGTGATCATATACACCAGGTCTGTTATAGAGTTACAAATCATATTTGGATGATAAAATTGATGAGGTATTTTTATGGAGGTACATGTTGGGTACATGGTTGAGACAAGTAGTTGATGAGTTGGCACATGCATGAGGTGTATAATTGATGATGTTGGTATATCTTGATGAGTCATATTTTATGTGTATTTGATGCATGATTGGTACATATTTGGTGCATGGTTGTGTTACACTGGATAGCCTAACTGAGAGGGGGGGGTGAATCAATTAGATAAAAAATTCTTTCCTTTTATTTAACAGATTACTCAATGAACGCAGTTACTATATGTCTTGCTAAAAATCATTCAAATAAATAAATATGAAATCACATAAACAGACAATGACAGAAAGATCTTCATGAGGAAACCTAAAAGGGAAAAACCTCTTCTTATGAATGAAAGGCAAGCTCCAACTCCTCTTTATATTCTTATTTTATCTGAGCTACAACCCAGATGAGGCTGCTACCTCTGTTTCTTCAACACCTATTGAATAGAAGCTACAACTCCCAAATGTACAAGCACCAACTTGTACAAGATACTTTTACAATCTCCCCTTGCTCCTCCCTACCTCCCTGAAATCATTCTTTGTCACAAAGAACCTACAAACCAACTCTTTATCTTCTCTGTCAAACATTAAGCATTCAAATCCTCTCTGCACAATTCATTCTTGACCATACCACTTAGATTTATCAATCTATGTATGTGTCTTCCCTCCTCTGTCTTTTCTCTTCCTCAAATTTTAGAGAGCCATATATCTCCCATAATCCTCTCACACTCTTTTCTTGCAACCATCACTTTATATATCTTCCTGTATCATCAGCACGTACAATCGAACCCTCAGGCTTCAAAGAATCAGTTACAGTAACTGAATAACTTCCTTACAGTAATTATTATTGGCCAAGACATCAAGACAAATAATATCCATATGATCAGTTTAAATATTTAACCATCACCGTTCGATGAACATACAACTGTTTTTTCGGTGTTTCGCATTTCAGCGTTTCGACACTTTTGTGATGAAGTGCTTCGACACTCCAAGTCCTGATCCCTGGTATTTTGGATTTTTTCATTTTGGTGTTTTTTCATTTTGCATTTTAGCATTTCATCATTTCTGTGATGAATTGCTTCAACACTCCAAGTCCCGATCCCCGGTATTTCGGCGTTTCACATTTCGACGTTTCAACTTTTTGCATTTCGGCATTTTAGCATTTTTCATTTCGGCATTTTGACATTTCTTTGATGAAGTGTTTCGACACTCCAAGTCTCGATCCCCGGTATTTCGGCATTTCTCATTTCATGATTTCGACATTTCTGTCGTGAGTATCCTTGACACTTCCAACTCCTGGTATACGAAACTTCGAAATGGAGTCATATCAACAGTCCACAATCTCGCTTTGATCAATGAATCAGATTAAGTTGTGGTTTTGGTATTTCGACATTTGGGACTTCATGATGTTGAAGTTTTTTCTTACCATGCAAAAATCCGGAAATAGAAACTCCCAGAATCCCGAAATAGAAACTCCCGAAATCATGTGTTGGTTAATCTTCGATCTTCAAAATTCAAGTTGTGCTTGTGCAAACTAAACCACGGTAATATATGATCTCTGAAATTCAAGTTGTGCCTATCCAAACTGATCCACGGTGCATGTGCAAACTGATTGATGGTGCATGTGCAAACTGACCAACAAACTCCCCCTTTAGCATTGGTAGAGCATTTGACTGCAATCCCTGCCAACAAACTACCCCTTTGGCATTGATGGAAAAATTTAAATCTCTTCTCCCCCTTTTTGACATCTATGGTAAAGGAATCAACCATACTCCCCCTGAGAAAATAAAAATTCTTGCAAAGATGTATCATTTCAGTAGCAACTCCCCCCATCAATAATAGTCAATAAACCCGTGCAGTCTGATTTTATAATGAAACCCTTGCAATCTTTAAGAATGAAATGAAATTATAGAGGGTAAACCCCCAATTGATCCCTGAGACTTTAAAATTGCATTTTAGGTAAAGGTTTAGTAAATACATTTACAATCTGATCCTTTGTGCCAACATATTCCACTTTAATAACTTTAGACATAATCTGCTCTCTTAGAAAATGAAATTTAATGGGAATGTGCTTTGTTTTTGAATGCATAACAGGATTTTTAGAAATACTAATTGCACTGGTATTATCACAAAAGATAGGTATAGGTTCATCATAATGAATATGTATATCTTCCAGCATCTGTTTCATCCATAGAACCTGAGTGCAACAAGCTACAACTGCTATGTATTCTGCTTCAGCAATAGACAAAGACATTGTTGATTCTTTTTTACTTGACCAACTTACAAGACATCCTCCAAGAAAAAATGTTGCTCCACTAGTACTCTTCCTGTCATCAACACAACCTTCCCAATCAACATCAATGAAAGCATATAAATCAATATGATTACCTGTAGGATACCACAAACCATATTCTTTTGTCCCCTTAAGATATCTAAAAATTATTTTGACTACAAGTAGATGAGAAGTTTTTGGTGAAGCCTAAAACCTGCCAACTTGACAAACTACATGCACAATATCAGGTCTTGTAGCTGTAGCATAAAGAAGACTACCAATCATGGATCTGTATACTTTCTGATCAACATATTTAGTATCATCAAACTTACTTAATTTACAGCCAATGACCATGGGAGTGTCAACTGGTTTAGAATCTTCCATCTGAAATTTATTAAGAATTTCATTTATATACTTGGTTTGAGAAATGGAAATACCTTTATCAGATTGAGTAACTTGCAATCCTAAGAAAAAATTCATTTCTCCTAGCATGGACATTTCAAACTCTTTCTGCATACTTTCAACAAACTATTTACTGAGTCTATTATCATCAGTACCAAAAATTATATCATCTACATATATCTCAACAATGATCAGGCTATCATTTTCTTCTTTAATATATAGGTTACTATCAGTGTTACCTTTTCTGAATCCTTGCTACCTCAAGTAATTGTCAAGTCTGGAATACCAAGCCCTTGGTGCTTGCTTCAGCCCATACAATGCCTTTTTCAACCTGTAAAATATTTTTCTGCTTCTTGTACCTGAAAACCCTTTGGTTGTTCCATATATACTTCTTCCTCTAAATCACCATTCAAAAATGCAGACTTTACATCCATTTGGTAAATTTAAAGTGTTTAGAACTGGCATAAGCTAGAATCAGTCTAGTGGATTCCATTCTTGCAATAGGAGCAAAAGTTTCTCCATAATCTATTCCTTCTACCTGTGCATACCCTTTACAAACCAATATAGCCTTGTTTCTAGTTATTTTACCCACTTCATCCATCTTATTTATGAAAATCCATTTAGCCCCTATGACATTCTTATTCAAAGGTCTAGGAACCAATTCCCATGTCTTATTCTTTTCTATTTGACTAAGTTCTCCATTCATTACTTTTATCCAGTATTCATCTTTAATTGCTTCTTCAATACTTTTGGGTTCAATCAGAGATAGTAAAGGTACATGTCCATGAGTTGAGGTGGATTCTTGTCTTCTGCTTCTTGTTCCAACACCTGCATTTAAGTCACCAAGTATTAGTTCTTCGGGATGATTTTTTAGTATTCTCTTGCTTGGAGTCTTTGATGGAGTCATGATTTTGGATGGAGTTGTGTCCTCTATCAAAGTAGGAATTAATTGTTCACTATCAGTAGCCTTAGTTTCTTCTGTTTCACTTACTTGTTCATCCATCTTATGTTTGTTATATATTTCATGTATTTGTTGATCTTTTTGTTTAGATTTAGACTTCAAAAATGAAGACTCATCAAACCTTACATCTATAGATTCAACAATCTTTCTTAATCTGAAATTATAGCATTTATAATCCTTTCTTGAACATGAATATCCAACCAATATGCCTTCATCAGTTCTTGAATCTAATTTTCCCAGATATTTATCAATTCTTTTAATGTAACACTTACTCCCAAAAATTCTAAAATGTTTTATGTTTGCTGGTCTTCCTTTCCATAATTGATAAGGTGTCTTATCATTATTATTTCTTAGAAAACTTATATTCAAGATGTGTACAATAGTGTGAACAACTTGAGGCCAAAACATGTCATTCAATCTGGACTCATTTAACATTGTTCTTGCCATTTCCATAACAGTTCTATTTTTTCTTTCAACAACACCATTTTGCTGAGGTTTTTTTGTAACAAAGAAATGTCTTTTAATTTCATTTTCAACACAGTAATCATTAAATTATTTTGGTCAAACTCTCCTCCATTGTATGACCTTAAGCACTTAATCTTCATATCAATTTCATTTTTAGTCAATTCTTTGAAAACTTGAAAACAGTTAAAAGTTTCAGACTTCTTTTTCAATAAAAACAACCAAGTCATTCGAGTAAAATCATCCACAAATAACAGAAAGTATATTTCACCATTTAGACATGTTGTCCTCATAGGTCCACATACATCAGCATTTATTATTTCCAAAGTTTTTGTTGTAGAATATTCCTTTGTTTTAAACTTGACTCTAGTTTGTTTACCATGTTGACATTGTTTACAAACAGAGTTGGAAAGATTCTTTATGATAGGTAAGTTCCTTATTGCCTATTTTTTATTTAATTGAATCAGATTGTCAAAGTTAATATGTCCAAGTCTTTTATGCCATAACCAACTTTCATCTTCATGTCCAAGATAGCAATTTTCATCCTTCTCATCTAAAATGTATATGTTATTTGATGTCCTTGTAGCTGT
>SNQJ01S0009997.1:97421-117986 GCA_010110895.2 Picea sitchensis | reverse complement strand
AAACAGAGGTAATCCATGTTTAGTAAAATCAGATTTCTTATCCATTATTAAGGATCAAACTTCCAGTGATTAAACTGAATCTTGAAGTAACCTGCTCTGATACCAATTGTTACACAGGATAGCCTAACTGAGAGGGGGGGGTGAATCAGTTAGCTAAAAATTTCTTTCATTTTATTTAACAGATTACTTAATGAACACAGTTACTGTATGTCTTGCTACAAATCATTCAAATAAATAAATATACAATCACATAAACAAACAATGAAACAAAGATTTTCATGAGGAAACCCAAAAGGGAAAAACCTCTTCTTCTTATGAATGAAAGGCAAGCTCCAACTTCTCTTTACATTCTTATTTTATCTGAGCTACAACCCAGATGAGGCTGCTACCACTGTTTCTTCAGCACCTACTGAATAGAAGCTACAACTCCCATATGTACAAGCACCAACTTGTACAAGAGACTTTTACAGTCTCCCCTTGCTCCTCCCTACCTCCCTGAAATCATTATTTGTCACAAAGAACCTGCAAACCAACTCTTTATCTTCTCTGTCAAACATTAAGCATTCAAATCCTCTCTGCACAATTCATTCTTGACTAGACCACTTAGATTTATCAATCTGTGTATGTGTCCTCCCTCCTTTGTCTTTTCTCTTCCTCAAATTTTATAGAGCCATATATATCCCATAATCCTCTCACACTCTTTTGTTGCAACCATCACTTTATATATATTCCCGTATCATTAGCGCATACAATCGAACCCCCAATCTTCAAAGAATCAGTTATAGTAACTGAATAACTTCCTTACAGTAATTATTATTATTGGCTAAGACATCAAGACGAATAATATCCATATGATCATCTTAAATATTTAAACAACACCGTTCGATGAACATACAACTTTTTTTTCGGTGTTTCACATTTCGACGTTTCAACACTTCTGTGATGAAGTGTTTCGACACTCCAAGTCCCGATCCTCGATATTTCGGCATTTTGCATTTCAGTGTTTCGGCATTTTGCATTTTGGCGTTTTGACATTTCTATGATGAAGTGTTTCGACACTCCAAGTCTAGATCCCTGGTATTTCGGCATTCTGCATTTCGATGTTTCAGCATTTCTCATTTCGGCGTTTCAGCATTTCTGTGATGAAGTGTTTTGACACTCCAAATCCCAATCCCCGGTATTTCAGCGTTTCACATTTCACGATTTTGACATTTATGTCATGAGTATCCTTGACACTTCCAACTCCCGATATCCAGAACTCCGAAATGGAGTCAGATCAATGGTCCACGATATCCCTTTGATCAATGACTCAGATTAAGTCATGGTTTTGGTATTTCAGCATTCAAGACTTCGTGATGTTCAAGTTTTTGCTTACCATGAAAAAATATCGAAATAGAAACTCCTGGAATCCTGAAATAGAAACTCTCAGAATCATGTGTTGGTTAATCTCCGAAATTCAAGTTGTGCCTGTGAAAACTGATCCATGGTAATCTTCGATCTCTGAAATTCAAGATGTGCCTGTGCAAACTGATCCATGGTGCCTGTGCAAACTGATCCACGGTGCCTATGAAAACTGACCAACAAACTCCCCCTTTGGCATTTTAAAGTTTAACATAAATGAAAAAACCAAGTCCTGTGCAAACTGCAATCCCTGCCAACAAACTCATGTGCAAACTACAATCCCTGCCAATAGGTTGATGCACTCGTTGATGGTACAGGTTGAGGTATAGGTTGATGCACTCGTTGATGGTATAGGTTGAGGTACAGGTTGGTGCATGGTTAATGGACTTGTTTATGGTACAGGTTGATTACAGGTTGTTTGGTATAGGTTGGTGCATGGTTGATGCACTTGTTTATGGTTTAGGTTCATTACAGGTTGATTGGTATAGGTTTACATAAGTATATCTAACAGTGATAGTGTGACAGTGGTTTTTTCATTCAATTTATATTTCAGGGAAGTTGGATGGGGAAAGGAAAGGTAGTTGTAGCCACCTTCCAATTATAGTTGAAGAACATAGGGGGTTTTAACCTCCTTCTAGTTGCAGCCAAATAATTGGGGAGCTGGATCTTCCCTCATGTTGTAGCCCGAGAAACTAGGGTGTTGTAGCCTCCTTCTGGTTGTAGCCATAGAATTGGGGTGTTGGAGCTTCCTTCAGGTTCTATCCTGAGAAACCAGGGAGTTGGATCCTCCTTCCAATTACATCTTGAAAACAAAGGAAGTTGATGCTTCCAATGAATGTAATTCTTAAAGACATATAAGAAAAAACATTATGTGGTTTTCTCCCACTTTGGATTTCCATGTAAAATAATGGTGTACTTTGAATGTGTTTAATTTCTCATTTTTTCATTGTGTATTTACTCTGCAACTATTGGATGATAATGCTACATTGATATAGCACTTTCATTTTATGGTGAAAAAGGATTGAATTGATCTATTACTGATTCACCCCCCCCTCTCAGTAATCCAACACATCTATCATTTTTCCTTTTAGAAATTGAGTCCAGAAACCCTCCCATATCATTAAAACATGTGAATACTCTATCCATGTGAAATTTAAGTGCATATAGAAACAATTTGAAAAAGTTTCAATGTTGGTCCCATTCGCAAGGACATATTTTAATTGTGTTGATTGAACAGTGAACGAAAAAAGAGGGATTTTTCATCACAACTATGACACAGACACATTAATGCACAATATACAATTTAGAACTTCAAATAAAAATGAAGAAAGGCTGATGCAAACTTAAAACTTGTGTCAACCAATTTGTGCACTAATTTGAAAGAAATATAAGATTTATGGTTTACATGATGAATTAATGATGGAAACAAGTAGGCGTGTGAGACAAATTTGATTCCAGAAACCCTCCCATATAATTAAGGCATGAAAATAGTCTATTCATGTCAAATTTTAGTGCATAAAGAAACAGTTTGAAAAAATTTCAATGCTGGCCCCATTTGCAGGTCATTGTTTCCATGTCCAGTCCTGGTACATTGTATTTTCATTGTTCCTTTTAAAATCCATTTGACAGTACACTTGTTCCCACATCCATTACTGCAAGGACATATTTGTATTGTGTTGATTAAACAATGAACAAAAAAAGAGGGATTTTTCATCACAACTATGACATAGATACATTAATGTATAATATAGAATGTAGAACCTAAAAGAAAAATGAAGAAAGGCTGATGAAAACTTAAAACTTGTTTCAACCAATTTGTGCACTAATTTGAAAGAACTATAGGGTTTATGGTTTACATGATGAATTGATGATGGAAACATGTGGGTGTGTGAGTCAAATTAGTGTCCAGAAACCCTCCCATAGCGTTAGGGCATGTGAATAGTCTATCCATGTCAAATTTCAGTGCATACAGAAAGAGTTTGAAAAAATTTCAACATTGGCCCCATTTTCAAGTCACTGTTACCCATGTCTAGTCCTAGTACAATTTCTTTTTGTTGTTCCTTTTAAAATTTGTTCAAAAGTACACGCGTTCCTACGTCTAGTACTATAAGGACATATTTTATTGTGTTGATTAAACAATGAACGAAAAAGAGGGGATTTTCATCACAAATATGACATATATACATTAATCTATAATATACAATGTAGAACCTGAAATAAAAATTAAGAAAGGTTGATGCAAACTTAAAAATTGTGCCAACCAATTTGTGGACTAAATTGAAATAAATATAGAGTTTATGGTTTACATGATGAATTGATGATGGAAACGAGTGAGTGTGTGAGTAAAATTTGAGTCCAGAAACCTTCCCATATTGTTAAGGCATGTGAATAGTCTATCCATGTCACATTTTAGTGCATACATAAATAGTTTCAAAAAATTTCAATGTTGGCTCCATTTAGAGGTCACCATTTCCAAGGTCTAGTCCTAGTACAATGTATTTTCGTTGTTCCTTTTAAAATTAGTTCGACAGTACACACATTCTTGCATCTAATACTGCAAGGACATATTTTTTTTGTGTTTATTAAACAGTGAACGAAAAAGAGGGATTTTTCATCACAACTATGACACAGATACATTAATGTACAATATACAATGTAGAAGCTAAAAGAAAAATGAAGAAAGGATGATGAAATATTAAAACTTTTGTCAACCAATTTGTGCACTAATTTGAAATAAATATAGATTTTATGGTTTACATGATGAATTTATCATGGAAACAAGTGGGTGTGTGAGTAAAATTTGAGTCCAGAAACCCTCCCATATCGTTAAGGCATGCGAATAGTATGTCCATGTCAAATTTCAGTGCATACAAAAATAGAATGAAAAAATTTCAATGTTGGCCCCATTCTCAGGTCACTATTGCCCATGTCTAGTCCTAGTACCATGTATTTTTGTTGTTCCTTTTAAAATTTGTTCGACAGTACATAAGCTCTCGCATCTACTAATGCAAGGAAATATTTGTATTGTGTTGATTAAACAATGAATGTAAAAAAGAGGGATTTTTCATCACAACTATGACAGACATACATAATGTATAATATACAATGTAGAACATGAAATAAAAATGAAGAAAGGTTGATGCAAAGATAAAACTTGTGTCAACCAATTTGTGCACTAATTTGAAAGAAATGCAGGGTTTATGGTTTACATGATGAATTGATGATGGAAACAAGTGGGTGTGTGAGTCAAATTTGAGTCCAAAAACCCTCCCATATCGTTAAGGCATGTGAATATTCAATCCATGTCAAATGTTAATGCATACAGAAACAATTTGAAAAAAAATCAACATTGGGCCCATTCGTAGGTCACTGTTTCCCATGTCTTTTCCTAGTACAATGTCTTTTCGTTGTTCCTTTTAAAATTCATTCGACAGTACACACATTCCCACATCTAGTACTGCACAGACATATTTTTATTGTGTTGATTAAATAATGAGCAAAAAAATACATATTTTCCATCACAATTATGATAAAAATACATTAATGTATAATATACAATGTAGAACCTGAAAGAAAAATGAATAAATTCTGATGCAAACTTAAAACTTGTGTCAACCAATTTGTGCACTAATTTGAAAGAAATGTAGGGTTTATGGTTTACATGATCAATTGATGATGAAAACAAGTGGGTGTGTGAGTCAAATTTGAGTCTAGAAACCCTCCCATATCGTTAAGGAATGTGAATAGTGTATCCATGTCAAATTTTGGTGCATACAAAAATAGTTTGAAAAAATTTCAATGTTGGCCCCATTCGCAGGTCATTGTTTCCCATGTCTAGTCCTAGTACAATGTCTTTTCTTTGTTCCTTTCAAAATTCGTTAGACAGTACACATGTTCCTGCATCTAGTACTACAAGGACATATTTTATTGTGTTGATTAAAAAATGAACGAAAAAAGAGGTATTTTTCATCACAACTATGACAGACATACATTAATATATAATATACAATGTTGAGCTTGAAAGAAAAATGAAAGTTGATGCAAACTTAAAACTTGTGTCAAAAAAATTGTGCACTAATTTGAAATAAATATAGGGTTTATGGTTTACGTGATGAATTGATGATGGAAACAAGTGGGTGTGTGAGTCAAATTTGAATGAAAAAACCCTCACATATTGTTAAGGAATTTGAATAGTCTATCCATGTCAAATTTCAGCGCATACAAAAACAATTTGAAAAAATATCAACGTTTTCCCCATTCACAGGTCATTGTTTCCCATGTGAATGACAAAGTCCAATTTTTCATCACAATTATAACACACATACAACAGGTTAAGCAGTCGATTCAGTGGTAGCCCCAACATTATTCATAAGTCATGGGCCAAAGTCCCATGTTTTCCAACATTTTCAACAAAGATTCTATATACATGACAAACACATTCATTGAAACTTCATTGATGCAATACTATGACAACAATGATGACATCTACGATCATTATGGTATGAAAATGAATGAGCTTCTCTTGGTTTCAATAATAATATATCCTCTACTGAACAAGGCTATCCACGTGAAGGTGGAATCTCATATTGCCCCTCCCCTCCCCCCACGTCACTCTCAATTCCCCAATACCAAATCTATAAAATAGAAAACAATCAAAAGAAACCTAGCTGTAAGATTCATGCAATATAGAAACAAAAAAAAACAAAAATTAATGAATGTAAATGAAATCATGTGTTTGTAAATGATATTTTTACTTTACCACATACTCTAGTATATTGGTGACTATTTTAAGGTTTCCCATAATAATTAAACAATGTGTAACATAGGATATACAAGCGTATAAAACTTAAAAACATGTAATTAACCCATGACATAGGTAAATTATTTTAAGAGAATAATTCATACAAATTAAAATATATAGTCACATACCTGATCCAAATAAACATTTGTATCATCCTTATTATGTATCTTCTTAATCATCGAGCTTGACATATGTATCATCATCCGATTCAGAAATGGTTTTTAAAGGATAGAAGATATCATCATCGTCATCAATGTCATTTTTGAGCATATTTTCATCGACATCATCATTAAGAACTGCATTGTCTCCTACACTTGGATCATGATCTTCTTCATCTTCTTCGTCTATCAACCCTGCATGATATTTCAGCTATGTATGATCTGGTGAATCATCTTCTTATTCAATATCATATTCTTCACATACATGAGTATACTTAATTGGCCTTCCCCTTGGATCATATCTAACAAAAAATGACCAATCCCTCTCACCTGGAACATTTGAGTAAAAGACATGTTCACATTGACTTGGAAAAACATAGCGATCATGTCCTCTTTCGAAAATCGTTGTTTTAATCATCAAACATTCGTTGGCATGCTGAATAATAGATCTTTCCTCATCACGTTCATGCATTCGTGACCTATACCATTTGACATTGAACATAAATAATTTGAAGGAATTAAAGTCACACTCAAGTATATAATTCATATACCCATAGTATTTATTTTCAGATTCTTGGGAATGTCTGTCACTCCTAGAGGAAACATTAGTGACCTAGAATACTGTAGTTATCCCACTATCATAAGTTTTCCTAGTTTCATCCAACTGTTCTATGCGAAATTTACGACCATTGAACCACATAACCTTGCGGTGTTTCAACTGCAATATGCCAGATATGTAATAGATGCATTATCAATTAATAAATTAAAATATAATTTATAGAACTTGGAAAGTATATGAAGAGGACAGTACACATTTAGTCACATTAATATAATGTAAAATAATTGAATAAAATGGATGAATTTTCTTGCATGTCCATCTTTCAAAACATATGCTAAATCAATTTCCCTTTCTGTAACATTGGCATCTCTGTTACGACAAGTTTCTTTGACAAATTCAGACAGTCTTTGCCATGATAATATACCACCATGATGTTGTTTACATCTTTCAATCCATACATTCATCCATTCAAGATTTTTTGCAATGTATAAATGCAGTGCATCCCAATCTTGAGAAACTGAATAAAAAAATCATAATTCACCAATATTAAATATTAATTATAATGTCCATGGTAGATATTAATAATTTATGAAATAACATATATTAATATATTAATGAGTATGATCATATACACAAAAAATGAAAAATCACATGTATTTATTATATAAATCTCCACAATTATTAATATATTAACTCTGATATTTTTCATTCTACCTTTCCCCAACAGGTACTCATGATATTCAAATTTTTTGATGGAGTTCACATCCCAAATGCGATCCACTACATGCATAGTTGGCACTACTAATTTAGGAATATATTGACTAATATACACCATGGATTGATATACCATATATCCCTCAATCATAGAACCCTCAGGACGTGCTCTTTGTCTAACCAAATCCTTCGATGATTCAAGTTCCACTCCACCATCCACATTGACCTTGTGTGTACAGGTCCACAAATTTAAATCTCCTCAACTTGGTGTNATCAATTAGATAAAAATTTCTTTCCTTTTATTTAATAGATTACTCAATGAACACAGTTACTGTATGTCTTTCTACAAATCATTCAAATAAATAAATATACAATCACATAAACAAACAATGACACAAATATTTTCATGAGGAAACCCAAAAGGGAAAAACCTCTTCTTCTTATCAATGAAAAGCAAGCTCCAACTCCTCTTTACATTCTTATTTTATCTGAGCTACAACCCAGATGAGGCTGCTACCTCTATTTCTTTAGCAACTACTGAATAGAAGCTACAACTCCCAGATGTACAAGCACCAACTTGTACAAGAGACTTTTACAGTCTCCCCTTATTCCTCCCTACCTCCCTGAAATCATTCTCTGTCACAAAGAACCTGCAAACCAACTCTTTATCTTCTCTGTCAAACATTAAGCATTCAAATCCTCTCTGCAAAATTCATTCTTGACCAGACCACTTAGATTTATCAATCTATGTATGTGTCTTCCCTCCTCTATCTTTTAACTTCCTCAAATTTTACAGAGCCATATATCTCCCATAATCCTCTCACACTATTTTCTTGCAACCATCACTTTATATATCTTCTTGTATCATTAGCGCGTACAATCGAACCCTCAGGCTTCAAAGAATCAGTTACAGTAACTCAATAACTTCCTGATAGTAATTATTATTGGCCAAGACATCAAGACAAATAATATCCATATGATCAGTTTAAATATTTAACCAACACCGTTCGATGAACATACAACTGTTTTTTCATCGTTTCACATTTCGACATTTTGGCACTTCTGTGATGAAGTGTTTCGACACTCCAAGTCCCAATCCCTAGTATTTCATCATTTTGCATTTTGGTGTTTCGGCATTTCTCATTTCAGCATTTTGACATTTCTGTGATGAAGTGTTTCGACACTCCAACTCCCGATCCTTGGTATTTCAACGTTTTTCATTTTGGCATTTTGGCATTTTGCTTTTCAGTGTTTCAACATTTCTATGATGAAGTGTTTCGACACTCCAAGTCCCAATCCCCGGTATTTCGACGTTTCACATTCTGCGATTTTGACATTTCTGTCGTGAGTATCCTTGACACTTCCAACTCATGGTATTCGGAACTCCGAAATGGATTCAGATCAATGATCCACGATCTCCCTTTGATCAATGACTCAGATTAAGTTGTGGTTTCGGTGTTTCAGCATTCAGGACTTCGTGATGTTGATTTTTTTGCTTACCATGCAAAAATCCTGAAATAGAAACTCTCGGAATCTCGAAATAGAAACTCCCAGAATCATGTGATTGCTAATCTTCGATATCTGAAATTCAAGACGTGCCTGTGCAAATTGATCCATGGTAATCTTTGATCTCTAAAATTCAATATGTGCCTGTGCAAACTAGTCCACGGTGCCTGTGAAAACTGATTGACAGTGCCTATGAAAACTGACCAACAAACTCCCCCTTTGGCATTTTAAAGTTTAACATTAATGACAAAACCAAGTTTTATACAAACTGTAATCCTTGCCAACAAACTCCTATGCAAACTGCAATCCCTGCCAACAGGTTGATGCACTCGTTGATGGTACAGGTTGAGGTACAGGTTGGTGCATGGTTGATGGAATCGTTTATGGTACCAAATGATTACAGGTTGTTTGGTATAGGTTGGTGCATGGTTGATGCACTTGTTTATGTTTTATGTTCATTATAGGTTGATTGGTACAGGTTTACATAAGTATATCTAATAGTGATAGTGTAATAGTGGTTCTATCATTCTACTTATATTTCAGGGTGGTTGGATGGGGAAAGGAAAGGTAGTTGTAGCCACTGTCTAGTTGTAGTTGAAGAACATAGGGGGTTTTATCCTCCTTTTGGTTGCAGCCAAATAATTGGGGAGTTGGATCTTCCCTTAGGTTGTAGCCTGAAAAACTAGGGGGTTGTAGCCTCCTTCTGGTTGTAGCCATAGAATTGGGGTGTTGGAGCTTCCTTCAAGTTGTATCCTGAGAAACTAGGGGGTTGGATCCTCCTTCCAATTACATCTGGAAAACAAAGGAAGTTGATGCTTCCAATGAATGTAATTCTTAAAGACATATAAGAAAAAACATTATGTGGTTTTCTCCCACTTTGGGTTTCCATGTAAAACAATGGTGTACTTTGAATGTGTTTGATTTATCATTTGTTCGTTGTTTATTTACTCTGCAACTATTGGATGATAATGCTACATTGATATAGAACTTTCATTTTATGGTGAAAAAGGATTGAATTGATCTATTACTGATTCACCCCCCCTCTCAGTAATCCAACACATCTATCATTTTTCCTTTTAGAATTTGAGTCCAAAAACCCTCCCATATCATTAAAACGTGCGAATAATCTATCCATGTGAAATTTAAGTGCATACAGAAACAATTTAAAAAAATTTCAATGTTGGCCCCATTTGCAAGGACATACTTTAATTGTGTTGATTAAACAGTGAACGAAAAAAGAGGGATTTTTCATCACAACTATGACACAGATACATTAATGTATAATATACAATGTAGAACCTGAAATAAAAATGAAGAAAGGCTAATGCAAACTTAAAACTTGTGTCAACCAATTTGTGCACTAATTTGAAAGAAATATAAGATTTATGGTTTACATGATGAATTGATGATGGAAACAAGTGGGCGTGTGAGACAAATTTGAATCCAGAAACCCTCCCATATAATTAAGGCATGAAAATAGTCTATCCATGTCAAATTTTAGTGCATAAAGAAACAGTTTGAAAAAATTTCAACGCTGGCCCCATTCACAGGTCATTGTTCCCATGTCTAGTCCTGGTACACTGTATTTTCATTGTTCCTTTTAAAATCCATTTGACAGTACACATGTTCCCACATCCAGTACTGTAAGGACATATTTTTATTGTGTTGATTAAAAAATGAATGAAAAAATAGGGATTTTTCATCACAACTATGACACAGATACATTAATGTATAATATAGAATGTATAACCTAAAAGAAAAATGAAGAAAGGCTAATGAAAACTTAAAATTTGTTTCAACCAATTTGTTCACTAATTTGAAAGAAATATAGGGTTTATGGTTTACATGATGAATTGATGATGGAAACAAGTGGGTGTGTGAGTCAAATTAAAGTCCAAAAACCCTCCCATAGCGTTAAGGCATGTGAATAGTCTATCCATGTCAAATTTCAGTGCATACAGAAAGAGTTTGAAAAACTTTCAACATTGGCCCCATTCGTAGGTCACTGTTACCCATGTCTAGTACTAGTACAATTTCTTTTTGTTGTTCCTTTTAAAATGTGTTCAAAAGTACACAAGTTCCTACATCTAGTACTGTAAGGACATATTTTATTGTGTTCATTAAACAATGAACGAAAAGAGGGGCTTTTCATCACAAATATGACACAGATACATTAATTTATAATATACAATGTAGAACCTGAAATAAATATTAAGAAAGGTTGATGGAAACTTAAAACTTGTGCCAACCAATTTGTGGAATAAATTGAAAGAAATATAGAGTTTATGGTTTACATGATGAATTGATGATGGAAACGAGTTGGTGTGTGAGAAAAATTTGAGTCAATAAACCTTCCCATATTGTTAAGGCATGTGAATAATCTATCCATGTCACATTTTAGTGCATACATAAATAGTTTCAAAAAATTTCAACGTTGGCCCCATTTAGAGGTCACTATTTCCCTGGTCTAGTCCTAGTACAATGTATTTTCCTTGTTCCTTTTAAAATTAGTTCGACAGTACAGACGTTCTTGAATCTAGTACTGTAAGGACATATTTTTGTTGTGTTGATTAAACAGTGAACGAAAAAGAGGGATTTTTCATCACAAATATGACACAGATACATTAATGTACAATATACAATGTAGAACCTGAAATAAAAATGAAGAAAGGTTGATGCAACATTAAAACTTGTGTCAACCAATTTGTGCACTAATTTGAAATAAATATAGATTTTATGGTTTACATGATGAATTTATCATGGAAACAAGTGGGTGTGTGAGTAAAATTTGAGTCCAGAAACCCTCCCATATCGTTAAGGCATGTGAATAGTATGTCCATGTCAAATTTCAGTGCATACAAAAATTAAATGAAAAAATTTCAATGTTGGCCCCATTCTCAAGTCACTGTTGCCCATGTCTAGTCCTAGTACAATGTATTTTCATTGTTCCTTTTAAATTTGTTCGACGGTACACAAGTTCTCACATCTAGTATTGCAAGGAAATATTTTTATTATGTTGATTAAACAATGAATCTAAAAAGAGGGATTTTTCATCACAACTATGACAAGCATACATTAATGTATAATATACAATGTAGAACATGAAATAAAAATGAAGAAAGGTTGATGCAAACATAAAACTGTGTCAACCAATTTGTGCACTAATTTGAAAGAAATGTAGGGTTTATGGTTTACATGATGAAATGATGATGGAAACAAGTGGGTGTGTGAGTCAAAAATTGAGTCCAGAAACCCTCCCATATTGTTAAGGCAGAATATTCTATCCATGTCAAATGTTAGTGCATACAGAAACAATTTGAAAAAAATTTAATGTTGGGCCCATTCCCAGGTCATTGTTTCCCATGTCTTTTCCTAGTACAATGTCTTTTCATTGTTCCTTTTAAAATTCATTCGACAGTACACACATTCCCACATCTAGTACTGCAAGGACATATTTTAATTGTGTTGATTAAACAATGAGAAAAAAAATAGATATTTTCCATCACAACTATGACAAACATACATTAATGTATAATATACAATGTAGAACCTGAAAGAAAAATGAATAAATTCTGATGCAAACTTAAAACTTGTGTCAACCAATTTGTGCACTAATTTAAAATAAATATAGGTTTTACGTTTTACATGATCAATTGATGATGGAAACAAGTGGGTGTGTGAGTCAAATTTGAGTCAAGAAACCCTCCCATATCATTAAGGAATGTGAATAGTGTATCCATGCCAAATTTTAGTGCATACAAAAATAGTTTGAAAAAAATTCAATGTTGGCCCCATTCACAGGTCATTGTTTCCCATGTCTAGTCCTAGTACAATGTCTTTTCTTTGTTGCTTTCAAAATTTGTTCAACAGTACACATGTTCCTACATCTAGTACTGCAAGGACATATTTTTATTTTGTTGATTAAAACATGAACAAAATAAGAGGTATTTTTCATCACAACTATGATAGACATACATTAATGTATAATATATAATGTAGAGCCTAAAAGAAAAATGAAGAAAGTTTGATGCAAACCTAAAACTTGTGTCAACAAATTTGTGCACTGATTTGAAAGAAATATAGGGTTTATGGTTTACATGATGAATTGATGATGGAAATAAGTGGGTGTGTGAGTCAAATTTGAATCCAAAAACCCTCACATATCGTTAAGGAATTTGAATAGTCTATCCACGTCAAATTTTAGCACATACAAAAACAATTTGAAAAAATATCAACGTTTTCCCCATTCAAGGGTCATTGTTTCCCATGTGAATGACAAAGTCCCATTTTTCATCACAATTATAACACACATACAACAGGTTAAGCAGTCAATTCAGCGGTAGCCCCAACATTATTCATAAGTCATGGGCCAAAGTCCCATGTTTTCCAACCGCTTCAACAAAGATTCTATATACATGAAAAACACATTCATCGAAACTTCATTTATGCAATACTATGACAACAATGATGACATCTACGATCATGATGGTATGAA
The DNA here is from genome assembly GCA_010110895.2 of Picea sitchensis. Lineage (NCBI taxonomy): Eukaryota > Viridiplantae > Streptophyta > Pinopsida > Pinales > Pinaceae > Picea > Picea sitchensis. Next base: position 104,352 of record SNQJ01S0009997.1, on the reverse strand, counting down.
AATGAATGAGATTCTCTTGGTTTCAAGAATAATGTATCCTCTACTGAACAAGGCCAGCCACGTGAAGGTGGAATCTCATATTTCCCCTCCCCTCCCCCTCACATCACTCTCAATTCCCCAATACCCAATCTATAAAATAAAAAACAATTGAAAGAAACCTAGCTGTAACATTCATGCAATATAGAAACAAAAAAAACAAAAATTAATGAATGTAAATGAAATTATGTGTTTGTAAATGATGTTTTTAGTTTACCACATACTCTAGTATATTGTTGACTATTTTAGGTTTCACATAATAATTAAACAATGTGTAACATAGGATATACAAACGTATAAAACTTAAAAACATGTAATTAACCCATCACATAAGTCAATTATTTTAAGAGAATAATTCATACAAATTAAAATATATAGTCACATACCTGATCCAAATAAAGATCTATATCATCCTTATTATGTATCTTCTTCTTCATTGAGCTCGACATATGTATCATCATCCGGTTCAGAAACAGTTTTTAAAGGATAGAAGATATCATCATCATCATCAATGTCATTTTCAAGCATATTTTCATCGACATCATCATTAAGAATTGCATTGTCTCCTACACCTGGATCATGATCTTCTTCATCTTCTTCGTATGTCAACCCTGCATGATATTTCAGGTATGTATGATCTGGTGAATCATCTTCTTATTCAATATCATATTCTTCACGTACATGAGTATACTTAGTTGGCTTTCCCCTTGGATCATATCTAACAAAAAATGACCAATCCCTCTCACCTGGAACATTTGAGTAAAAGACCTGTTCACATTGTCTTGGAAAAATATAGCGATCATGTCCTCTTTCAAAAATCATTTTTTTAATCATAAAAAATTCATTGGCATGCTGAATAATAGTTCTTTCCTCATCGTGTTCATGAATTTGTGACCTATACCATTTGACATCGAACATAAATAATTTGAAGGAATTAAAGTCACACTCAAGTATATAATTCATATACCCATAGTATTTATTTTCAGATTCTTGGGAATGTCTGCCACTTCTAGAGGAAACATTAGTGACCTGGAATACTGAAGTTATCCCACTATCATAAGTTTTCCTAGTTTCATCCAACTGTTTTATGCGAAATTTACAAGCATTGCACCACATAACCTTGTAGTGATTCAACTGCAATATCCCAGATATGTAATAAATGCATTATCAATTAATAAATTAAAATATAATTTATATAACTTGGAAAGTATATGAAGAGGATAGTACACATGTAGTCACATTAATATAATGTAAAATAACTGAATAAAATGGGTGAATTTTCTTGCATGTCCATCTTTCAAAACATATGCTAAATCAATTTCCCTTTCTGTAACATTGGCATCTCTGTTACGACGAGCTTCTCTAACAAATTCAGAAAGTCTTTGCCATGATAATATACCACCATGATGTTGTTTACATCTTTCAATCCATACATTCATCCATTCAAGATTTTTTGCAACGTATAAATGCAGCGCATCCCAATCTTGAGAAACTAAATCAAAAAATCATAATTCACCAATATTAAATATTAATTATAACATCCATGGTAGATATTAATAATTTATGAAATAACATATATTAATATATTAACGATTATGATCATATACACAAAAAATGAAAAATTATATGTATTTATTATATAAATATCCACAATTATTAATATATTAACTCTCATATTTTTCATTCTACCTTTCCCCAACAGGTACTCCTAATCTTCAAATTTTTTGATGGATTTCACATCCCAAATGCAATCCACTTCATGCATAGTTGGCACTACTAATTTAGGAATATACTGACTAATATACACCGAATTGATATACCATATATCCCTCAATCATAGAACCCTGAGGACGTGCTCTTTGTCTAACCAAATCCTTCAATGATTCAAGCACCACTCCACCATCCACATTGACCTTGTGTCTACAGGTCCACAAATTTCAATCTCCTCAACTTGGTGTATGAGGTAGTGTTCTTGTGCATTGAAAAATGTTGGAGATATATACTTTTTCATTTCACACAATTGTCAAGGAATTTCCCTCTTCCAATACTTTATATCATCTTCATGGATTTATTTTAATGAAAACCATCTACATGAGATCATGACACAAAAAAATAACATGTTTCAACATACCATAATATAATATATTACATTACAAGTAAAAAACATGTCATTAAGTACAACAACAAATTGAAACAACATTTTGCATATAAATCACAACTACTCACCTAATGTATTTTCCACGATCATATATAACTTGTTTGACGTTGTTTTCAAAGTTGTTTGGGAGAGATAGTAGTAGAACATACTCTAACAAAAACAATGAATTATTATTTGTTTCGACCAAAGTAGAAAAAAAAAATAAAAAACTTAAATTATGTATAAGGCCAATATATATAAATATGTATACCAAAATCATTACCTTAATGAAGGTATGCCAATGATGTGTTTTTACCCCACCAAATTCACGTTTCTTTGTTAAGATATTATTTATGATTGAAGCAAAACTCGTGGGAAATTTAATTCTTTCAATGACCTCTTTTACATCATTGTGTTTTTGCTGTTAATAACCATGGAAGGTTATCTCAGTCTAGTGCATCTCTATTTGATCGGATCATGCTTCTCTTTGCATGATTGGTTTCCTGAGTGTCAACACAAATTTTGAAATTTTTTTCTTTATCCCTCCTACCATCTATGATTCGCCATAACATTTATGTCACATTCTTCCCTATATGCATTGTATCAAACAAATGAGATATTGTTTTCTCCTCATAGTAGGGAAACCTAATGAATTGAGTGGGATAACATTTCATTCCTCGTGGAAGCCCATTATTAATACCTTCATGATGGTGGCCTTCATGAAGCATAAAAGAAATCACAAAAATAATTATCAAATATAGTAAAAAAAATCAATGATTAAAATAAACATTCAAAACATTACATGATATACGATACATAAACAAATTGCGTACCTTGATGATTTCTATTATATTCCAACCTCCATAGGTGAGGTGTCATTCTATGTGGTTTTAAACCAGTCTCTTCTTTCCCATTGAAAATATGATTTTTAGTAGTATGATACCAATGGTTCTTAGGGAGGAGATGCCTATACTCATCAAACACCACTTTTCCTAAACTATTTGAATGATGATACTTTGTATTAGGACGATAAACTAGACATGCAAATTTACCCTTTGTTTGAAGACCTACAACAGATGGATTAATGTCAATTATACGATGAGATTATTTAAAAATTAAACATGCAACATGATATCTTTAAAAAAATATATAGTATTAAAGAGAAATAAAATGCTACATACCACAAAAATGTGTTAGTCCCGGGGCATCATGAATTGTCCATACAATTATTCCACAGAATTTAAATTTCTTCTCCCTGATTGGTTTACAAATGGCATACATATAGTGATTCCAACCCATAACTTTAATAGCTCGTCAATAAGAGACTTGATATATACATTCATATCTTTAACTTGGTACTTACCTAATTGTTTTAAATGACACATAATTATTATAACCATTATATGCATATATAAGTAAATAAATAAACAAAAGATATTATACAAAAACTGAAACAAATGAAAATGTTACATTCAAAAAATTAATGTAAACAAATTATACCTAGAACAATCATTGTCAACATTATGTTCTCCCTCTTTATTGACATCCAAGAAGGAATGTTATTGTTGATAAAAAAAATAGGCCACATTGAGTAAATATACCTAAGCTCTCTGAATGGATTAACACTGTCAACTACCAATGAAAGCCTAACACTATGAGGTTCATCTTTGAAATCTGCCCATTTTTTCTCAATTTCCCTAAATGTATAACCATCGACAGACATTCAAATAAAACCATCTCCACTTTTTATAATTGCATGGTAATCCATAAATTGTGCTATGCTTTCACACCTAAAAAATCACTGCAAACATGGAATTATGGGAATATGAAGAAGAACCTTTCGAGACACCCTTTTTGTTACTTGATCAATTCGATATCTATTGATAAGACATTGCAGGCATTCTATTTTTGAAGCATGCTGTCCATAATATATAATATCATCATTAGGACATGCATCTATAGTTTGATAATCCATTCCAATGTCTTTCATAATGGCATGCAAATCTCGATATGTGCGAGGTAAAATATTTGACGATGGTAACAAAAATTCACCTAAGAATCTACAACATAACAAATAAGTAGTTAATGTAAAGAATATAAATCATAAAAATTGAATTATTATTTTACACATTAATTAACACTAAAAACAAATAGAAAAAAGTCAACATTTATGTATAATATGAGATGAAACATATTACATACCTCAGGATCTGTGTCATACAAGTGTTTGACAAACTATTCATAACCTTCAAGTTCACTAGCAGCAATGTAGAAGAGAGACAATTTACTCTTGAGCCTTTATAAAGTCATTTATTTTCCTTTTCTAATAGAGGTTCATATAAATACTATCACTCTCCCCATCCTTATCTAGTTGAGCAAACAAACCTTGGATCATTTTATTTGTCCCATCATCCTCTTCCATGGGATCATTAACTTGATTTGTCCCATCATCTTCTTCCATGAGATCCTCATTTTCTTTATCATGTTCCTCATCTTGTACAACATCATTTCTACTAGTACTACTTGGAGCAATATTCTGTAGAAAGTTAGGGGGAAAGGATAACTTTATAATTGCAAACAATCATGCAAAATTAGTGTGTACTATGACAAATATTCAAACAATATATATATGTATATATATAATTTTATATAAAATTGACAATATAAAAGAAAATAATGAATATATAGATAATTACCATGGGACAATATTCATTTGATCCCCCCATCATTGTGGCCATATTTAATACAACGTTTTGTAGCTTCTTCTATTAAAATTCTTATGGGACGTGTAAGGCAACATTTTTTGCAAGGGAAATAACATCTACCATCACCTTTTTCACCCACTTTACTTTTTTTCCCATCTCTAATATTTTGCGACATTCTTTCACACAAAGATACTCTTTCTGAACCATCATTGTTATATCAAGATTGTCGCAACATATCTAATTCACAAAATATTTATAGATATTTTTCTCGTCACAAGAGCGATGAAAGTTGACCAAATCAATGTTGACTTTGTCAAAAAATATAACGATCAATATTGACTTTGTCAAATAGTGTTATAGTCAATGTATATCATCTCTCTTGTGACGATAACCAAAGGTCATCTCAAGAGCGATGAACATCCATTATCTTCACGTTCATATCTCTTTCGAAAAATGTTTGGGTTCATCACAAGAGAGACAAATTCAGGCTGGATTTATTAAAAAATTGAAAAATTGAACTCTTTCTCTTGAATTTTGTGACGAAAGGGTACTTTCGTCGCAAGTAGTCATCAAATTTTTTTCAATATGTAGTAGTGAGCGGAGTTTAGCCCCTCATACTCTTTTATCATGGTCGGTCTACATGTAGTGATATATTATATTAATGATAATACATATACAAAAATAGGCTCATTGGCCTTTAGCATATAGGCTCTCCAACCTAATTCAACACATAAGCCTCCTATCTTATAATAACAAGCTCACCAGTCTATAAAACACAACATATACACAAAGGCTCCTTAGCTTGAAAATCATGCACACTTAAGTTTGTTGTGCGGGGTATCCTGGAATGTGCACACTTCACCATTTTAGTGTGTAGTACATGTGCACACTATACCATGGAAGGTGCATGCAAAATTGTATCAACAACTCACCAGCTTAAGTGAATTTGTATTTACATTTATAGTTGGGTTTCAACCTAGGGGTATTACAGATGAAATATGAGGTAGAGGTTATGGAAAATCAGATATTACCAACACTAGATATTTCTTTAAAATGTACACTAGAAAGATGGTGGGGTACAGACAAGGAAAATATCAATAATTGGTTTAACTGAAAAAGGTTATTGCGCATAAGATTTAGCGCAGAGAAGGAACACAAATATGAAGAGAAATACGAGGGATTTGGAAAACCCAAAGAGCATGTAGAAAAGTGAATAGTTCAATGAATATTAGTACCATCAAAAGAATGGCCACACTATTTAATTCACACACTAGAAGGAATTTCGAAGAACTGGTACACATAATAGGAACAATGCAGAGACACTGCTAATTGGGAAGAGATACAACAAAACTTTATAGTTACATTTTCCTTTGAGAATGATACTCCAAATATTGATACAATGTTGAAAGTGGTAAGAGACAAAATATTTGAAGAAACACAGTTCGAAATACTCCTATCATATCAGAGGTAGGATAGTCAGACAGTTAAACAATTGCTACACTATTATCATGTCACAAAAGTAGAAGAACCAACAAAAGATAATCTACGCAATATCCAAACCCCAGAAATGGAAGGTGAAAGGGAAGTAGAAGGTCCTAAGATGGATTCATAGTGTTATGATACACCTTTAAATATTAATAAGGTCAACATTGGAATTTCATAAAAACCAAAGATGGCCATTATTGGAGATTATTCGGATAATCAGATAGTAGAGAGTATCGCATAATTACTATGCGATTACAGTGACTTATTCCCAAAAAAATTCTCAAAGATGAAAGGGATAGTAGGGGATATAGGATAGATGAAGATCCCATTGATGCCAAAAGCAATATCTATTAGGAAGAGGCCGTACATATTGAATCCAATATACAAAGAGAAGGTGAAGATAGAAATTGACAAGATGCTAGAAGATGGTGTTATAGAACCTGTAGAAGACTCAAAATGGATCAGTCTGTTGACGGGCGAAGCAGTCCATCCGTCAACTGGAAGAGTGGAACCAGTCCGGGGTTGTCTAAATAACCCAAGCCGTTTGGTATGGACCACCCTGACGAGT
>SNQJ01S0009997.1:57038-69843 GCA_010110895.2 Picea sitchensis | reverse complement strand
TCATTCCAAAGGAGATAATTATTCAAGCCTCTTTTCAAGGAGAAGATCATGGAGATTTAGAATATCTTATCTAAGATATATGAGAGATATGTGTGAGGATTTGAAGGGATCATATCTTGTAATAATGAGAAAGTAGTTGAGAGTGGTTGAGAGAATAGTGGATCTGCAATTATGAGATGGTTATCTTCTTCATGTATGTAAGAGAGTGCTCTCTCTTCATGAGATTTCAATCAGGAATTAGGGATTAGATCATTAGAATGAAGTTTGAGATTTTGGAAATAGTCTTGTAATTAGGAGAAGGGGATTCTTAGCTTTGTTATTCTTCCATGTTTTTTCATTTGACTATTGTAATATAATTTGAGATTGATATATTGTGTGAGCTCACATATGTCATTGTTGTTAACTCTTCACATGTTGTATTTCCCTTATGCAATTTCATGATTTCCTAGTTAGTGTTTCAATGCTTTCTTAGATTAGTTTGATTTCAGCAACATAGATTAGATTAGATTAGTTCTAATTAAGTCCTGCACAAACAGTGCACGTGCTTCATCAGTTTATGTACCCTGGGTTGACAATTAAATAGTTGGGAAAGTACTACAACGTTATTATAACGACATATATTTTGCCTAACAACGTAAATATGTGAACTTCAGGTAAAGACCAGAAGCAATCCTCGATCGTCAGATCCAGAGGACAGGTAGCAAAAATATGTGGTCTTCGGGTAAAGACTTGAAGTAATCCTTGATCGTCAGATCAATTGGACACATGTCATTGGATTATATCCTTCGTATAAAACTCATTGGGAAAAGGGGTGAAGTTTGATATTTGAGATCTCAGAAGTCCGGAGACCCGAAGGATATCTCGCCCATCAATCAAGAAGAGGGCTACAGGACCGTTGATCTAGTTGAAAGGGCCAAACACCTGAAGTAGAAGCACGGTCATTTATTTAGGAGGACAAGTGTCCACAGATTGTCAACTCCGAAAGATTGATGTACGGAGGAAATCAGGGTTTGAGATTTGAAACGTTTGTAGTCTGGAATCACGAAGGAGATCACATCCATTGATTTATGAGGGGAAGATCTAGTCTGTGGATTTGAAAAGGGAATATCTGAACCGTCAATCTAGAAACTACCATCAATATCGGGAGATCGACGGTACCATAGCCAGGGATGATTTTAAGAATTGAAATTTATTTTCAAATGTTGAAACTTTGGCGAATCTCACTAATCCTTCATATGCCAACTATAAAATGTTTGATGATACTTTTGTAAAAATATTCAAATATCTAAGGATTTTATATAGTTTGTATAAAATTTTGTCGATTTTTAAGGTAAAATAATTTTATCCTATAGAATTTGGGCAAATTAGTTTTAGAATAGCGAATCTGTTTTTGGGGGAAAACATGGAAAATTAGCCCATGAACGAAATTTAGCCCCCTGGTCCATAGCATTGTGGGGATTGGAGGTGCTTGAACTTTAAAAATTTGAGGGTGGGATGCAATCCAGACCCCAATTTTGGAGAAATGACACATGGAGGCTCAAGGAGAATTGCAGGCCAAAAATTATTTTGGTTTCAAACCACCTTTAGTCACTCCTGTAATTGTGTTTTTGCGAGAAGTCGTTGCCCAAGGTCACATCCAAGGAGGGGCAAGAGAAAATGGCTAACACCAGCTCTGAGACATTTTTGAAGCATGAAGGAGAAGGTCGTGGGTTTCATAAGACCTACACTAGAAGCCGTAAGGGCCCATGCTTGATTAAGAGGTGAGACTATCTAGGTCTCTAAGTCTTTTTTTTACATAGAGAATCAGAGAACCTTGATCGAAAGGTTGGGCTAAGTCCCAGAATTCTCAAATTAGGAATCGTAGAGGGAAAGGATATGTTCCTTTAAGGAGGAAATTTTTTTTTTTTCGCCCCATCATGGGTGTGTTACAAATTGTTATCAGAGCATGGTTACAAGACTTGATCTGATTGGGCTCATGGATGAGTCACTTAAAAACTATATTTGGAGTACTTTTAAAAGAGTGACACTCTACCTTACCTCTTTCTTAAAAGGTCTGGTTAAAAATGTTATTAAATAAAAGAATGAAACTTTTTACTGTGTGTGCATTTAAGAAATTGAACCATGTATTTTTCATGAAATAATAGACTGTTAGCTAACAATAAGTATTTTTGGACAACACTCGAGTAGTCAATAAGTTATGGGAAAACTTCAATAGTAGAGGATAGTGAAGTGTCATGAAGTGGGGGATGTCTCCCACAATAGAGATGAAGAATTTGATGAAAGGAGGGTGGTGGAAACCCCTCCAGATCTGGCTAAAACTGTAAGGATCCTTGGGGCTGAAATATAGAATTGCAAGGCTAACAATGAGAGATTGATAGATGAGAAATAAAAACAAACAAAAATTAATGTAGTCTTGTTGCAGACTAAGGAATTCTATGAACTGAGGCTAGGGAAGCTCACCATAAATGATTTTGTCAATAAATTCCTTGAACTATTGAGGTATGTACCCTACATAAGATATGAAAAAGTAAAAATGAAATGGTTCATTAGTGGGTTACCTGAGACCTACCAGGATAGGATTGAGTTCAATGAACCAAATACCTTATAAGAATTTATATGGAAGGTGAGGTATTTTTATGAACATTTTGGGATTAAGACAAGACCTCACGAGGACTGGAAGAAGAGGAGTAGTTCGAGATTCCAAAAGAAGGGGTTTAAATACTCAATATTTAAGAACTATGTAAAATATTCTAGAAGGAGCCTTCCTACTAGAAGTGTATATTAGAAAAATTTCCCCTCTCAAAGTGGAAATAAAACTTTTAAGACAGTCCCATAAAAGAAAGATAACCTAAAGAAGGAACCCTTAAAATGTTGGGGTTGTGGAGAATATCAACGATTGAGGGACTGCCCAAACAGACAAAAGAACAATAAGAGATTCTACAATATCCAAGAATCTACCACCGTCAATGATATGGCTAAGAGCATGCCACGAATCTATGCAGCCTTGAAAAATAATCAAGATGACCACCAAGCTTCAGTAGTAGAGATGGAAGGTATTATTGCCAACAATCTAGCTTCTATTTTAATTGACCCAGGTTCTAATTTGAGTTATGTGGCCACTCAGACTGTTGATAAGTGTAAATTGCAACCAATTAGACATGGTAAACCATGGTTGGTGCGATTAGCCACTGGGACCAAGAGAAAGGTGGAAGAGGTCATACCATCCTGTCAATTCATCATGGGTGGATAGCCCACCTGAGCGACCCTTAACATACTTCCCCTGGGATATTATGACTTGTTGATTGGTATGGATTGGTTGGCTTCTTACAAAACTAAATTGTATTGTTATCATAAAACTTTAGAATGTGTAAATGAAGAAGGGATAAAAATGACCCTCCAAGGGATTCAAAAGCATGTCTCAGTGAGACAAATATCATCCCTTCAAATGAAAAAGTATTGCAGAAAGGGGTGTACCTTATATGTCATATAGGTACTGTAATCTATTTATAATGACAAACCAAACCTAGGGGACCACCCCATATTAAGAGAATACAAGGATGTGTTCCGAGAAGAGGTACCAGGCCTACCTTCGAGAAGGGATATCGACTTCTCAATAGAACTTACACCATGAGTGGTACCAACATATAGAATGCCATATAGAATGAGCACGCCAGAGTTGGTTGAGCTCAAGATACAACTAAAGAAGATGATGGACAAAGGCTACTTCTAACCGAGTGTATCTTCGTGGGGAGCACCCATCTTCTTTGTGAAAAATAAAGATGGCACACTCCGACTATGAATAGATTACAGACAACTCAATAAGACAACCATAAAGAACAAGTACCCCTTACCAAGAATCAAGGATGATTTTAAGGATTGAAATGTATTTTAAAATGTAGAAACCTTGGCAAATATTACTAACATTTCATATGTCAACTATAAATGTTTGGTGATATTTTTGTAAAAATATTCAAATTTCTAATTATTTTATATAGTTCTTATAAGTTTTTGGTGATTTTAAAGGTAAAATAATTTTATCGTATAGAATTTAGGTGAATCATTTTTAAAATAGAGAATCTCATTTTTGGAAAGACCATGGAAAATTATCCCATGAGCGAAATTTAGCCCCTAAAATCATCCATTCCAAGAATCAATGACTTGTTCAACCAATTGGGAGGTTCTTCCATCTTCTATAAGATCGGCTCAAGGTTTGGATACCACCAAGTCTAGATTAAGGATGAATACATCCACAAAATAGCCTTCAGGATGAGGTATGGTCATTATGAATTCGTGGTGGTGCCATTTGGGTTAACCAATGCCCCCACCACTTTTATGTGCTTGATGAATAATGTACTCAACAAATTTCTGGACAAATTTGTATTGGTTTTAATTTATGATATCCTAATATACTCCAAGAATAGGGAGGAGCATGAAGAACATATTAGACTCGTACTTCAAGTAATAAGAGAGAATCATCTCTACACTATGTTTAGAAAGTGCAATTTATTTCAGAAGCAAGTCCATTACTTAGGCCATGTCATATCTAAGGAAGGTGTGGTAGTAGACCCCAACAAGATCAGATCTATTATGGAATGGCCTACCCCAAAGGATGTATCCGATATTAGGTCCTTCATGGGATTAGTAGGATACTATAGAAGGTTCATAAAAGGGTTTCCCAAGATTGGTTGTCCAATCACTGCCCTTTAGAAAAAGGGGATTAAATTTATTTGGACATCAAAATGTGAAGAAATATTTCAGTAACTGAAATACCTCCTGACCCATGCACCCGTGCTAAAGATTGCAGACACGGATAATGATTTCCTTGTTTGTATAGATGCCTACAAGGAAGGACTCGGAGGATTCCTTATGCAAGATGGACATGTCATTTTCTATGCGTTCAAGAAATTAAATGAGAATGAGATGAATTATGTGACCCATTACCTAGAATTGAATGCCATAGTACATGCTTTAAAAATGTGGATGCACTACCTCCTGGGTAGGATATTTGTGCTTATGATAGACCATTGTGGATTGAAACAAATGTTTGATCAACCAAAACTCAATGCTAGGAAAGCTAGGTGGATGGATCTCCTAAGTCAATTTGATTTTGAAATCAAACACATAAAAGGACAAAAAAATAGGGTGGTTGATGCCCTTAGCAGAAGTATAAAAATGATTCATCTAGCAGCAGTATAAAAATGATTCATCTAGCAATAGTAAGCACCTTTGAAACATATGCTAGGGAAAGAGTCATAAATTCACAAGAGACATATGTATTCTTCAATACCATGACTTCATACCTAAGGCAAGAGCCTACAGGGCTAAAGTATGAAGGCTACAAGATGCTTGAGGAAGGGTTGTTGACTTACATAAACAGATTGTATATTCCAAATTGTGATGACTTGAAGATATTCATAATGGATGAAATATATAGGAGACCATATACTGGTCACCCAGGATATCAAAAGATGATCACGACCACTAGGAAACAATTTTATTGGACTCGATTGAAGAAAGACATATCTAACTATTTAGCTAAGTGCCTAAAATTTCAGCAAGATAAGGCAGAACACTGACATCCAACAATATTGTTACATCCCCTACCAATCCCAGAATGGAAATGGGAAACCATCTCCATAGAATTCATCACCGAATTACCAAAGTCGACCAAGCAAAATGATGCCATCATGGTTGTGGTGGAAAAACTGAGTAATTTTTCTCATTTCATTCATGTCAAATCAACTTGCAAGGCCATAGATATTGCTAACATATTCATGAAGGAGACATTTAGAATGCATGGAATGCCCAAGGAAATTGTATATGACTGAGATACCAAATTCACTTCAAAATTTTGGAAATCCCTAATGGTTGGTTTTGGGACAAAATTGTTGTTCAACATAGCTTATCACCCTCAAACTGATGGAAAGATAGAAAGATTGAACTAAATAGTATAATACATGCTAAGGATTCATGTAATGCATCAACCTAAGAAGTGGGAAGACTACTACCATTGGTAGAGTTTTCCTACAACAACGATTATTAAGAATCCTTTAAGATGAGCCCTTTTGAAGCCCTCTATGGTAGACAGTGCAAGATTCCAATCAATTGGAGTAACCCAGTGGATAGAATTACAATCAGACCTGACATGCTAAAAGAAATTGAACAACAAGTGGTTCAGATAAGAAAAAATATGAAGATTGCTTAGGATAGACAGAAAAGCTACGTTGACAGAAAGAGGACTCCCAGAGAGTTCAATACTAGAGACCATGTCTCTCTCAGAGATAGAATCAGGAAGATTTCCCTGAGAATGGAAGCTTGTGCCAAATTGGCACCTCAATATTGTGGACCCTTTGAAGTCTTAAATAGAGTGGGACCTGTAGCCTATATGCTAGCACTCCCTCCCACTATAAAAGCACATAATGCTTTTCATGTTTCATTATTTAATAAATATGTACATGATGCTAATCATATAATTGATTATTATATGATCCAGGTGCAGCCGAAGGGAGGATTCCTTCTAGAACCCCAATTCATATTAGACAGGAAGGAAACCTCACTTAGGATCCAAACCATTGCACAAGTCAAGGTGCATTGGAAACACTTTGGCCCATATGACATGAGACATGCATATCCGATTTTGTTTACTCCTGTACATACATGTCATTTTGAAAGGTAGAACATTGAGGATGTTGTTCCTTTAAGGGGTAGGGAATTGTAACACCTTGTTTCCCCCAGTCTGTAAATATAAATATATCAGCCAAGGAACTATGGGAAACCTAAAATTGTGAATGTTTGATTTGATGGACCTTTGTACAAAAGGTCGATGAATGTAAATTTTGTTATTTTAATAGAAAATGGTTACGTGTTGCATGATTTCTGTAAGAGGGGATGTGCTAAGAGAAAAACATGAATGTTATGAAAGGTGGTGGAGGCGACCCATAATGGTTGTGCTAACCTCCACCAAAATAGTACCATGCCATAATTAATTGATCATATCAAAACAACCCTCTGACCCAAGAATGAATTACAGTTGGGATGGTAGGTGGCAAGACGTACTCAAGAGTTACTGAGGGGATGGGGCATACCACCCATCCGTAAGGATTCCAGACCTGACCACGGACTAGGAATTTGAGACACACTCAACTTTGTTGAGGAAGGAAAGAAAGGAAGTGTGGTGGGTAGAGGAAGATCTGCAGAAACAAAATGCAGATATGAGAGCGGAAAATCTCGGGTCCGAGGAAGGACTAAAAGAGGAACAATGAGTCCTGATCAAAGAAAATAGAGAATGAGCTAGGAGAAGGAGAGTAACCTTTGTCCTTATCTATTTATGTATTGGGATAAGGAGAGTAACCTTCATCCCTAATTTTCATTGATATGGAAGTAAGAGATTGAATCTCAAATCATCGTGGCTTAAGCTCGGGGGTGACCAGTGATAAATCCATTGGGAGTGACAGAGCCTATGGTTGGGTGGAAATGAGAACCCCTTTCAGGAGTCACATCACTCTCTATGGTTATGATAAGTGTTTTCTTTCCTTATGATTTGAATTGTAAATAATGGATGCATGTGAGTATATACATGTCTATAAATGGTTCTTTCTTTGTATTAAGTGATTAAGTTATGAGTATGCATTTGTTCCCTTGAGAACCTATATTTTAGTTTGATTTTCCATGCACCCTAGTTTAATCACTCAAAGGTTCTTTCCCCAGGAATTTACATCATCGTTCCTGATTCAGAGAAATCCTCCTAGCATAACTACCATTTGGTAACCTCACATGCTACTTTTCCTTGATTAAGAGAATAAATCTCTACGAGTTGGAAAGGTGTTCCCTTCAGACCAGTAGTCTAGGAGACTTTGAACTAGTGCCTATTCCCTTAACCAAAAACCTGACTAAGAGAAGGGATCATAGCCCAAGAATTATATGGAGATCCACGTAACCTGGGTCTAGGAACCTTGGAGCTCGAGGCTCCGAGATGTCAAATTGAACGATAGTCAATTTGAACCCCGCAATTTCTATGAACTGGCGATCTATGAATGGAGATCGAGGGTGGGGAATCATTGTGGAGAATGAAGGTGAAAATAGCGTGCACACTAGTTCGTGACCTGCAATTCACCCTTATCGTTGATCTCAACGGGTTGGAAGATCAATGATACCAGTTAGGCTAGAATCGAGGGAGCACTTTCCATATTGCACAGGTCAAAATCTTTAGTCAAGTGTATGCATGTTGGGGCCTTGTAATTTATGGGAATCATAGATCGTCATTGACCTTTGATCTAAGTTTGATGTGACCCCTAAAATGAAAGGAGTGAGTGGGATGGAGAAATATTCAAGGAGATCAAGCTCAGAAGAGATAGCATTTTCAAGAGTGCAAACGAAATCCAGGAGACGGGCCCGTAGGAGGAGAAAAGGTCAAATCCTTTGAGCACTTAGAAAATATTCTAAGTTGGAGTAATTCAGAAGCTTAGGAGGAGGAGCGACAGTGGTTGTTGCATCAAAATGCCAAGGATCAACAACCGTTTGATATAAGAAAGGTTCACAAACCTTATCACTTGGCACACGCAGGAGAAGGGAACTTACCAAAGTTTCGAAGTCCCAAAGTAATTTGAGTTCGTCCATCACTAGGAGGTGAATATGGACCGCCATATCAAGAGGGATACATGGCAACAGATCGCAGATTCTAGAGGAACATGTTCGAGGGTTTTCAGTTTAAATTTGAGATTCCTTAACCCCAAACACCCGAAGTGAATATTGATCTCCAGATCCAGAGGGACATGTGGGGACAAATTATGGACTCCGAGGAAATATGTGTGAGAGTTTTTAGTTGAGATATGAGACTCTCGAAGTCCAGAGAGTTAGAGAATTGAAGTAAATATCAGTCTTCAAATCACCCAAAGTAGGATCCTAACCATTGATCACTAGGAGATATGTGTCAGCATATCAACATCTTTGAGAAATCTATTCAAGTTTTTAGTTGAGATTTGAGACTCCGGAAGCACGATGACCCGAAGAGATAAATAAAATCTCAATTGTAATATCATATGAAGTAGATCTCAATCATCAGATTGTCCAAAGTAAATCTCCAGCATTGGATCATCTGAAGTGAATCTATACTTTTTGGTCCATAAGGGATGTGGCGTGAATCTGTGGACTCTGGATAAAGTCATGAAGTAATTCATACTCCTCAAATTGAGAAGGGACCTGGCATGAATCTGTGGACTCTGGATAAAGTCCCAAATTAATTCATAATTTTCATATTAAGAAGGGACGTGGTGTGAAACTTTAGACTTCGGATAAAGTCTTGATGTAATTCATATTTGTCAGAATAAGAAGGGACGTGTTGAGAATCTGTGGACTCTAGAAAATGTCCCGAACTAATTCAAAGTCGTCAGATTAAGAAGGGACGTGGCATAAATCTATGGACTCTAGGTAAAGTACCGAAGTAATTGATAGTCGTTAGATCTAGGGGAGATATGGTGTAAATATGTGAACTCTAGGTAAATACCCGAAGCAATCCTCGATCATTGCATCCATAGGATAGGTGGCACAAATCTGTGGAATCTAGGTAAAGACCTGAAGTAATCCTTGATCATCAGATCAAGTGGACATGTGTCAGTGGATTATAACCTTCATATAAAATCCATTGGGAAAAAGGTTGAAGTTTGATATTTGATATCTCAGAAGTCTGGAGACCCAAAGGAGATCTCGATCATTGATAGAGAATATGGACACAAGACTATTGATATAGTTGAAAGGGTCAAACACCCAAAGTAGAAGTAGGGCCATTGATTTAGGAGGACAACTTTCCGTAGATCATCAACTCTGGAAGATTGATGTAGGGAGGAAAGTAGGGTTTGAGATTTGAAAAGTCTGAAGTCTAGAATCACAAGGCATATCACATTCGTTGATTTAGGAGGGGCAAATCTGGTCCATGGATTTTAAAAGGACAGATATGAACCATCAGTTCATATAGTACTATCAAGATCAAGAGATCGACGGTCCCATATTATTGCGGGGATTAAAGGTGTGCGAACTCTAAAAATTTGAGGGTTGGCCGCAATCCAAACCCTAGTTTGGTTTCAAACTACCTTTTGTTGCACCCGCAATTGTGTGTTTGCATGAGGTCATCGCCCAAGGTCACATCCAAGGAGGGGACAAGAGAAAAGGGGCTAACACCAACTCTGAGACTTCACTAAAGCGTGAAGGACAAGGTCGCGGGTATCATAAGAACTGCACCAGAAGTTAGAATGGATTCTGTTTGATTTAGAGGTGAGACTATCCACGTCTCTATGTCTTGTTTGACTTGTTGAATCGGAGAACCTTGATCAGAGGGTTGGGCTGAGTCCCAAACTTCAAAAATTAGGAATCATAGAGGGAAAGGATTTGTTCCTGTAAGGAGGACACTTTTTTTTTTCACCCCATGGTGGGTGTGTTACAACGTTTCACATACCACCGTAAATGGAATGACATGTACTATCCATATATAATATTCTTACCTTCAAATATATTAAAATTGATACCATTATATGTCAAACAAACTTGGGTCCATTACCCAAACGTTTGTGCTACCAAAATACATTATCGAACTTTCTTCAAGGGTTGACTTCAATGACAAACAACCCAAATAAAAAACAATTTCCCCCTTTGAAATTGATGGAAACACTCTGATGCAATACTGAAGTCATATCACTCATTCTCCCCCTATGACCATTGCTCCCCCTGGAACCATTTCTCTCTACTTCTTTCTCCAAGCATTTTACTCTCTATTATGGATCTGATAAATCTTTCCCCCTTTGTGATCAATGGAAAAGGTATCTTTCCATACGGGGCTACTCCCCCTCACCGAACTCTTCCTCAACCTGATCTCCCAACCTGAATTGTCCTCTTTATGGTGATTCCTCGTGTAAATCTAAGACATATAAGATAAGCATTCAAAATAATTCATTTTGGAGTAGAAATTACTCTGAGTCTCTGGTGAAGATACTCAAAGGCTTCATGTGGAAGTGGTTTTGTAAATACCTCTGCCACTTGTTCTTTTGTGCCCACATATTCAAATTTGATGTTATTATTTGCAACCTTTTCCCATAGAAAGTGATACCTTATTGGAATGTTCTTTGTCTTGGAGTGTATCACTGGATTATTTGAGATACTGATGGCACTTGTATTAGCACAATAGATTGGAATGGGATCATCATACTCAACATGTATATCTATCATAGTTTGTTTCATCCATAGAACCCGTGTACAACATCCTACTGCTACAATATACTCTACTTCATCGGTAGATAAAGATATTGATGATTCTTTCTTACTTAGATAAGATATTAAACACTCACCCAAGTATAAAACTGCTCCACTAGTGCTTCATTGGTCATCAATGTAACCTGCCCAATTTGCATCTATGTAGGAAATAAGTGATAGATCATTTCCTTTTGGATACCATAATCCAAACTCTTATGTTCCTTTGAAATATTTGAAAATCCTTTTCACTGCTAAGGCATGTGATTCCTTTGGTTCTTATTGAAATCATGACACTTGTCCAACTTCCTACATTACATATGGTATGGATGTTGTCACATATAGTAAACTACCAATAATTAACATGTATTACTCTAGTCTGTAGACTTTGAATCATCATATTTGCTGAATTTGCAATTGGTTTGCATAAGAGTGGTAACTAGTTTGCAATATTCCATTCCAAACCTCTTTATGCTTTCTCTGATAGACTTAGTTTGAGAAAGAAAAATTCCTTGGTTTCTTTGACATATCTAAAGACCCGGAAAGAAGGATAGTTCTCCATGGAATGACATTTCAAATTCATTTTTCATATCCTTTGCAAATTTCTGGCTTAACCTGTCATCATTTCTTCCAAAAATAATATCATCAACATAAAATTCAATTAATAAAATATTGTCTTGAGTTACCTTAATGTAGAGGTTGTTGTCTGCACTTCCTTTTATGAACCCTTCATGTTGTAGATATTTATCCAGTCTAGAGTACCATGCTCTAAAATCCTATTTTAGACCATACAATGCATTCTTCAATTTGTACATGTACACTGCGTTCTCTGACTGTTATCACACTAAGTTGCCTTGGGTTTTTAGTTTATTTTTATCCTATCTGTTGTGTTGCTTATATGTTTAGTATAATGCACTCATTAATTATCAATATGGGATTCATAATGAATAGAGTTACAAGACACTAGTAAGAATGGTAATTTCTACTGTCACAAGTATAGAATTAAACTAGATTATGCATGCTGGAAACAAATCAAAATAGAAAACTGCAATGCACTTTGGTTGTCCTTCACAGAGAGGCTATCCACTCCATTATGGCACATGAAAGTATGATATGGATTTGGTTTGACAGATCAACTCTGCTATCTAACCATAAAACTAACTATGCAATCCACACTTTTGAAAGGGAAATAACACATCAATCATCAAGACATAGCATGGGTAGTTCAATAGTCAATATACTGAGTATGATGTGGTTCACAATGTGTTGTTGTCGAATTCACTAGTTCTCCTTCAAAATATGTCTGACCCCTGCTACCAACATTCATGTCTAAAAACCAAATTCATAAAAACAGAGCATATGCAAAAATAGAGCAAGTAAAGATCTCTAAACAATTATATAATGGAAATCCTAGTCTAAGCTATACTGCTATCATGTAACAAAGTTAAAGCTTCAACTGATTTAATGTTTACACTACTGAAAACAAATGCTAATTCTAATCTATGAAGACGCTGACCTTTTTTGGGAGGTGTGCCCTTGCTGCTTCAATAGGTCAGCTACTGAAGTCTAC
>SNQJ01S0009997.1:36722-56988 GCA_010110895.2 Picea sitchensis | reverse complement strand
TAAGGAGTAAGGAGTAAGGAGTTCAAGGGAGCAAGCATCAACAACCAAGGTATGAGTTTGATGTATTTCTTTTACATTCATTAATAGATCATTTGGTTTTCCCTCATATCATTTGTATTCAGTTGATGAAATGTTTAGATGTGATCCATTCCTTTATAGATTTGATTATAGGTAAGTTATATCTAGGATTCTAATCCTGAGTAGAAAGGTAGAAGGGTTCTACTTGTCTCTTATATACAGGAAGCAGGTTGTGGATCTTGGAGCTAGATTTTCAAGAATGAAAAATTCAGGAGATATGAAGGACCACCTCAAAAAAGGTATGCAAACTTCACCATTCCTTAGGGTAATTATGAATCTATGTGTTTGGATCTATATCTAGGAAAACCATTATAAGTATAGCCCCCATTCTGTCTAGGATTACTAGGCTAATCCTAGGGAGATTTTATTGTGTATTCAGCAAGATCACTATGAGAAATATTCGCATATCATAAATCCTAGAGCGGGGAGGATATTTTCCTCAATAGGGTGGCTTGGAATTTTTTCTCTATAAGAAGCAACTTGAGGAATAACATCCGATTTGTTGACATTGTTGGGGAACAAATATCCAAACAATAAGCCTTAGGAAATGGAAAATGGTATTTTTTCTTCTTGATGATGAACAGAAACCAAACAATAAGCCTTTTTGTTTTAAATTGAATATTACTACAACAACTTTCATCAAGGAGACTCCATTGGGTTTTTAATGACTCTTGCTAACCCCGCATGCAACCTCATAGTATTTTCAAGCTTGACGATCAAATAAGTATCTTCAATTAGTTATATAATCTAACTATGTAGACAGCCAGAACACAAGTTAAACTAAACCGTTCTTGGGAAAATGTATCTCAAGAAGATATTCAAGTCAGAAGAGATGAGGAAAGGTGACTCCAGAAATAGTAAGTTTTTATACTTCATCAATCACACTGGAAAGAGGTAGAATACATACAAGGGGAAATCCAAGCCCAAAATAAATTAAAATACATTAAAACCCCAAGAAAATGATCTTTGAATCAAGGAAGAAGCATATGTTGGCCATTCAAGATCAAGTATTCTTTTTATTGAAGATATTTCAATTTTTGAATCTAAATGTTATGAATATAGGCCTGAATTTAATGCTCATTTAAAATATTATGCTGATGATATTTTGAAAATTGAAATTCCTAAATCTATTATAAGTGAATCTTCACCTTTTTATCATTCAAGGTTCCCTGGAAAAAAACAAATATCTCCTAAAGTCAGAAACTTAATCCTAAGCCATATTATGGTTGGATTAGGAGGGGTAGGAGGAGGTGGATGAAATATTCCTCAACCACCACCACCCCAAAACCCAAATCCTTGGGTGACTGCTAGATATGGACCTATAGTTCTCCCAATAAATCTTCAAAATATGCCTCAGAATTACTTGAAAATCATACCTAAATTTATTTGTGAAAGTGAAACATCAGTAGAAGATCACATAGCTACTTTCCAAGATTGCACTGACAACTTAGTTACAGATTATGAAGATTTATATATGTGATTGTTTGTACAAATTTTAGAAGGTGCTATGAAATCGTTTAGGAACCTCCCTGCTAATTATATTCACCCTTAGAACGATCTACATACTACTTTAATGAATCAACGGGGAGAAAATAGCGATCGTCGATATTATTTAACTGAATTATCAACCTTAAAAAGAAAAATAGTGAATCTATCTTGGAATTTAATAAAAGATTCAACAAATTATATAATAGATTTCCTAATGACATAATACCATCTTTGGTAGCCGCAAAAGTAACATATGAAGCCTCCCATGACACAAGTTTTGCAATAATGACGAGAGAAAGGAGACCTATCACTTTAGATCAAATGCAAAAATATGTAGTTGACGTTGAAGGTAATATGGTTTCTTCCGATAAAGTCAAACTCAAGGTTGAGAATACTAATAGAAATAAGAAAAAATAGGAGGATCTTACCCAAGCTTCCACTTCTAATCCTCAATATCTAAAAATAGAAGAAATGACCAAGCTTATTAGAGCTCCCCCCAATAAAATCACTATGTTAGAAATGGGTAATAGGGTAATTGGCCCCACAACTCAAAACATTGGACCAAGGAACCCTCAACAAAAACTAGGATAGGTTAATCCAAATCCTCAATTCAAGAACTCAAATCAAAATCAATTTAGGAGGTCATTTAATCCCCAATTATTAAGGAGAAATGAACAACCCCCCACTCCTCCTATAAGAAAAAATATTGTATAAGACCAACTAAATATAGAATATTTTGAAACCGTGGGAACTGAAGAACAAGAACCAATAGGTGATATGAATTGGCTTTAAGATGAATGATCTCCCTCTCAATTGACACAAGATGAATACCATGATTCCTTCGGAATAAATAATGAATAACTGATGACAATCAAGGAGAGGGAGATGATTTTTGGTCTACACAGTATATAGTGTTTTCTGATACATTACATGCTGAATTGTAGAGAAAATATGAGATTATATCTAGGAAAAATAGATAGCTAGTGAATCCCAAGGGTGCTAAAGAAAATTAGAAAATTATTTCAGATAAAAACCAAAATATAGATAATGACATAGGACCTTCAAAGAATAAAACCGATGATAAAATATAAGAATCAACCAATTCACAACCAACTTCTCTTAATTTCCCAAATGAATTAAACAAAATAAAGGTACCAATGATAGAGCTAGTAAAAAATCTCATGTATAAGGATGAATTAGAAAACAAATCAACAACCCTTTCTCTATAAACTCATCGGATACAATAAATTTAAAAGACGATTCTCCATAGGTTCTGGTGGGACCACATTTAGAGGAAAGGAATGATATATCCCCTCCCTTTTATGTAAGTTTAACTATTCATGATCATCTCTTACACAATTGTATGCTTGATTCAGGAACATCACTGAACCTTATACCAAAGATAATAATGAATAAACTTGGCATAGATATCACTAGACCTTGCAAAGGCCTATATTCCTTACATTCCAAAAAAGTAAAATGTATAGGAATGACAAAAGATCTAGTTGTCGATTTGGCACAAATCCCATAAAAAAGTATCATGATGGATGAAGTTGTTTCTGAAGTCCCTTAAGCTATGGTATGTTATTTTCCATACCTTAGGGAGAAAGACTAGGAGGCTCACTACAATTGGATATGACATATGAAACCATTCCAATATTTGGTGGTCAAACTAAAGGTTATATAGGGAGAAAAAATTTACATATACAATTAGTGATTCAACTAGCCTAAAATGTATCCTTATATATGTTGAAAATGATGACTTGGAAAATTTTGTTCTTTCAATTGATACCGATGAATACTCGTCAATTGTTCAATAACCCTTACTTAAAAATATTGAAACTAAGAATCATGAGAATAAGGTCTGGAACATGTTCTTTGATAGGGCATCATGTAAAGATGGTTCAGGAGCCGACATTGTTTTTGTTTCACCCACTAATGAAATACATACCTTTTCTTTTAAACTTGAATTTTAAATGACAAATAGTGTGGTCGAGTATGAAGCATTACTCCCAGATATTGAAACTACTAGAAAACTAAAATTACATAACATTTATGTTTTTGGAAATTCTAAACTTGTTATTCAGTGAAACAAAAATGTCTGACAAAACATCCCAGGAAGAGAGCATACAGGAACCAAGTATGGGATCTAGTTGATAACTATTTTTTGGCGGTAAACTTCACTACAATCTCCAGGAACATTAATCATCATCAAGATGACTCTTTGAGAGTTTCAGCTAGTCTTTTTAAACCCACAAATGTCTTGTCTTTAAAATATGAAGTTGAAGTTCTTTACAGACCATCAATCCCAGATAATGTCAAACATTGGAAAGTTTTTGAAGATAATATGGAAATCAAAAGGTTATTAGAATCAGTAAATGAATTTTCTTCCATTCATAATGATATTGAAAACGATCATGAAAATGATAATAAAACTAAAAATAACAAGATTGTAATTACTAACGAAGAACATGGAAATATAGATAGTGTTGAGGGGGCCTTTAGACCTCATAAATGTCATCATACCTATGAATGTAATACAAGATAAAATAAATATATGTGTATAAGGGATAAATGTGTTTAAATGGGTGATTAGTTAGAGCGGGTGCACAAATATCATTGTATAAATACCTATCAAAGCAAGCATGAATAAATATGGTAGAACATTCTCCCTGATAATTCTGCATTGATGGTCTCTTATGTGCATGTCACAATGTAGTCTCTTGATTGAATGCTACTTGGACGAGATACTTCTAACATATAGTGTCATTACCTCCTTCATTTGGTTGCCTAAATGTTGGTTGGAAGAAGAGACTTCTAACATTTGGTGTCGTTGCCTCCTTCATTTGGCTGAGTGATAGTAGCAGTGGATGGGGATGGCCCAAAACTAAAAAATGGATGCTCGTGGATGTTATATGTGCATGGATGTCGCTCACCTTGAATTACTTATAGACAATTGAACCTACAAAATAATAATTAAATGAATAATCCACAATTTGTTTGTTTCTCACCTTGGATTACTCGTGGATGTTGATTGTTCTCTATATTGAAGATGCCCTAGAAAAAGTTTGAAGATCGTGGATTGTGTTACGAGGAAAATATCTCTATGGCTAGGGTAAACCACAATAGACAGAAATGACTGCAGAAATCAACTCTATCCCAACAACATGCTATATAAACTAATATGCAAGCGAGATAAGAAAGAGGCCTACCTCATCCAGATGTTCGATGAAGTTCACCGTTGAGCACTTCGACCCAAAGCTATATACCTACAACAAGTTCTCAACAAGAAAGCAAAGCAAGAATATGGTGGTAATATAAAAGGTTACCACATTAGATAGCATAATCCATTAATAAACATGAAACATACGCCCATGGAATAATAATTCAATATATTTGCAAGATATCAATTGGACGGGAAAATAATATTTCTATTAATATGTGATCAGCAGAAGTGAAAATGTTACAGAATTCCGTGTCGGCATGGTTCGGAACCGAGAAACTAAGTTCCTTATAGTTGGGCCTCCACCACTTCAATCCTCCACCAAAGGCAAGCTCATAAGAGAGAGATAATGAGGTTCTCAATCAATAAGGGAAGAGATTGGGGGATGAAAATTGTGTTCAGACTTAAAGGACAAAGGGATGCAGACTCAATATGAAGTAAATAATTTCTCCAGAGTAACTTTTCTCTCAAAGTTGAATTCTTTATCCTTTTCCATAGCTCGGAATTGGCCCATTTATAGCCTTCAAAATGGAAATTAAGGGTCGATTAAGAACGTTTCCAGTAAATGGAAGGCCAAGGATCAGAGATCTCTTGTCATGACATGGAAACCCAAAATTTAATTTTCATTTTCTGGCACAAATCCCGATGTACGTGGGTTGTAGTGGAGCAACCTGTGTATACGCATGTTGTATAGTGTGCAAGATGCATACATGTGGAAAAATGTTTATTTTTGTCTCTGGATTTTATCAACAGGGAAGATAAGTCTGCATAGGGAAATGGAATAAGGCCCTCTGTGCAAGATTGCATAGGGTGAGGAAAATATTGCTATAAAAAATGCCCCCTAATGTGTGAGGTCAGAGGAGTATCTGCGATGGCCGAAATACATTATAAAAAACCCAGAAGTGGAGTGGTAGGGAACCAACTAGACGAACTAGCTGCTCATTACATTCTGCACTGACTTTGCATGCATGGCTGCCAATAAAATTACACTACAGATCCATGTGAAAATATATCAAACAAGTGTACATGGCCATGAATAGGAAAATACAAATTTGGTTACATGCCAATAGTTGTCATAGTCACGAACAAGGCCTAGTAGAATTAGTCTTAAAACCAATCTGAAGATATCTGTATACCATGGAGTACAATCTAATCTCCCATGATCACTGAAGTCATATAGGTACTGGTCCAATGAAAAGGAAGCAACAACTCAGGAAAGTTGTAGCCACATAGTGATGTCTTCAAGTCTTCTACATAATCTGCTGAGTGTGAAAGTCTACATCATGTGAATAAAGGAGTTGAGTTCGAACACAATGAGACATCGTTTGATTATCGGTCCTTGATGTATACCGTTAACAAACGCGAGACAACCTACCAATAATGAAAGTAGGTATCAAGGCACCAAGTACATTCTTACAAGTGTGAATAAAAGAGTCGGTATCGAACACCTAAATAATCCATCGATCAAGAGACATTGATTTATTCCCAACTGTCAATGGCGAGAGAGCCTGCCATTGATGACTGCAAGCCTCAAGGTACTCATAAGACTCTAGGTCCCATTTCCAGAATAAATGGGCTGAAGTCGATGGAAAGAGACCCGCTGAAAGGAGAGAATTAAGGCATCTCTCATTAGTCAACACAAGGTACAAAGTAGGAGCTTCATGATTTGGTGGAAATAGAACGAAGAACATGTTCATGAACCAATGACCCTATGCATCTTTAGCGTATTCCATGTGCAAGTGGTACATGAAAAATACCCTTTGAATAGCATCCAATGATGAAAACTGCTGACAAAGGCGAGGAAACCACCAATAAGGCTAATGGAATCTAAGACACTGCATGAATCCCAATGTGTGAATAGATGTCTTGTCATCGAACACAAGAGAAACCACCTAGTCAACGACCAATGATAAAATGTCGACTGTTGGGTTCAAGGTTACCTACCAATGATGAAAGTAGGGCTAGGGTGCATGATAGGACTACAATATCATGTGATTCTGAGACAAACCGAGGGTATGGCTGACATGCAAAGTCAATAGTTCTGAGGAGTGGCCAACATAGGTTGATATACTTCCTTTGAACAAGAGCATGATACATATGGAGGACTTTGGCAGCATAGACCCAATGATGAAACCATGAGATGAAGGAGGCATCAATGAAATTCTCTATAGGGACTGGAAGAGTAACCAGTCGGTAGAGAAGACTATGTAATGAGCTCAGCTTCCTAAGGCCATGCTAACCCCAAAATTATGATGATGGACTTAATAAATTTGTGCTCTATTCAAAGGTGACACGACTGCTGCCAATACGAGATAATACTCCCTTCCCGCCCGTCTTTTTGTTTTTTGTTTTTTCATAGACAAATCAATGCTATGATACATAGGAGGAAATGAGTGTTGCAAGTAAGAAAAACTATTTCCAGCATTGGAACATACCTATGCTCAATGAAAGGAAATGCATGTGGGAGATGGACACTCAGGAGAATGTTTCCTCCTAGGTATAGGGTGTCAAATTGCGAAGGATATAAACAAGGCTCTGCTTGGTTGAGGATGCAAAAATTGTTGAGGCAAACAGTTTATAACGCAAAGCGAGAACCGGATATAGACTCAATACTGGAAGCAAGGGAATGAGATGCAATCACAACTTAACACCAAAAAATGTCTTTTTTTATGTCTTTTAGTCTACTTGGTGTGAAAAAGGGATAAACTTGTGCCAAATAGACGTCTTTTCAAATCCAATTTACGAGTGTGAAAGAGACAAGTTCGCTCGGAAATCTTTTCTCTTTTTGAAAATGAGTCGGAAAAGAGCTTAACTAAGACTCATGACCTTTCAAGTCCAATTTAACGAGTGTGAAAGGGACAAATCACTCGACAATATTTTCTCTTTTTGAAGATGAGTTGGAAAAGAGCTTAAATTAAACTCAATTGGGAGTACTCAGGGTATAATGCAACATGTTTATGAGTGAGAAATGAGGCTCAGTATAAACTCATGTACTAGCTATGAAGGACTCCCGGTCCTATGAAAAACTATTTGCATGGGAACCAAGTGCACTAGGGGATCTAACTAGGGCACCCATGTTCAGTAAGTCTCTACCACTTGATAACGACATGACTTATAGCAGATGGAAGGTTTTTTGTCGTATCAAATGGGTTCGTACCTAAGGCATAAAAGTGACAGTTATAGGATAATGTGAAAATGCATAATGGAGTGGGTACCTATCCTATAAGTTGGGTAATGAAAATACCTGCCCGTGGTGAAGAACGGTCAACATAACGTTGAAATCTACAAGAATCCCGGGTTAAAACTGTAAAAACCAACTCAATCCACCATTGTATTAGTCCATTAGTGAAAAAATGGTTCAAAACTATAGAAAGCGGATAAAAATAGTTTATAAATAGTAACAAAACCAAAAATTACTATACCATTTTGATATTTTACCCAAATAGTGCAAATTGGACCAAAATACCTCTGATATTCAAACGACGATTGCGGGAGCATCAGGAAACGAAATCAACAACCGTCTGGATCAGATAAATCTACTTCCCTTCCTCTTCAATTTTAGTGGATTAAAATTTTGAATTAGGTTCCAAATTTTTAGTTGTTGAGGGAGAAAAATGTGAATATCGGTGTCCGCGGGTTGTCTTCAATCGGGTCGCATATACGATGGGTTATATGGGCTTGTGTAAAATACAGGATGCATATAGCTAGCCCTATACATGACTGTAAGCTAACTAGGTCGTGTACAGACACACAAACAAAGAATTTTAAGGTTTCTAACTCAATTTTTGATTTGTCCTTGACAGGCTGGTTCTTGAATGGAGAGAAAGAGAGCACGAGGAGGTCGATCTTGCTGTAGATCAAGATCTAGGGGCCCAAATGGCCTTAAATAGATGTGGCTTATATAAATTTTGGGCACTCAAAGGAATGAGAGCCCAGGTGAGGTTTCTCGAGATGCTTGTGGGTTACTGGGACCCTGAGAGTGAAAGCTTCAGTCTCGATGGCCAACCATTGAGAATTGAAGTAGAGGACATTTACTTTTTGACTCGTCTATCACGTTGGGGAGAGGTTTTTTTGTGCTTATTATATGTTTAGTATAATGCACTCATTAATTATCAATCCAAGATTCGTAATCAATAGAGTTACAAGACACCAGTAAGAAAGGTAATTTCTAATGTCACGAGTATAGAATTAAACTAGATTATGCATGCGGGAAACAAATCAAAATAGAAAACTGCAATGCACTTTGGTTGTCTTTCACAGAGAGGCGATCTACTTCATTATGGCACATGCAAGTATGAGATGGAGTTGGTTTGACAGATCAACTCTGCTATCTGACCCAAAAAACTAACTATGCAATCCACACTTCTGAAAGGAAAATCATACATCAATCATCAAGACATAGCATGGGTAGTTCAATAGTCAATATACTGAGTATGTTGTGGTTCACAATGTGTTGTTGTGGACTTCACTAGTTCTCCTTCAAATATGTCTGACTACTACTGCCAACACTCATGTCTGACTACTACTGCCAACATTCATGTCTAAAAACCAAATTCATAAAAACAGAGCATATGCAAAAACAGAGCAAATAAAGATCTCTAAATAATTATATAATGGAAATCCTAGTCTAAGTTGTACGGATATCATCTGACAGAGTTAAAGCATCAGCTGATTTAATGTTTACACTACTGAAAACAAATGCTAATGCTAATCTACGAAGATACTGACCTTTGTTGGGCAGTGGGCCCTTGCCGCTTCAACAGGTCAGCTATTGAAGTCTACAGGAGGCTTATCTTCAACCCACACATTACTCTCACTCAAATGTCAAAACATAATATCAAACTTTTATTAACAACTCAACTCATATTTGATCATAGACAATCAAGACATGGAGATAAATGGTGTTCTTCTATTAGTCTTCACTCAGAATATGTCCTGCAATATCATACGTTGTTTCACATGCTGGTAATATGCTAACTCTCCTACACTTCCACCATCCTTGCCACGACTATTTAATAGTCTTAATCGTGAAACACAAGGAGGTGAAGTGATTTGCAAATCAATCAGTTGTTAAATTCAATCATTCGGTTACATATTTAGCTTCATCCTCATGACATGAAGTGCATGAGGATGAGGCAATCAACAAACTATTCTTATCATAGCCTTGCTAAAGCAAATAGACATCCACCAATTGGCTTAGGCGAGATCTGGATATTAACTTAGTGTATTAGGATATTCCATATTGGTACCGGATCGTAACAGGTAGATGGTATCAGATCATGACAGTGCACAAAATGCGGTACCGGATCATGACAGTGCGTGGCCGTTGGTACCAGATCACAACAGACGACATTTTAGTACTGGATGCATTTGGTACCGGATTTAGACAGTGGCACTCTTGGTGTGCAGGTACCAGATAGCTGAGTTGGTACATGAACGCTGGATATCTAGAGGTCAAAGATTTATACATTGTAAATTAAAGCATTAGTACATGAAATATTTAATTCGTTAACTCTATAAACCACAAAATGCATGAGTTAACCATACTTTACCTTCTGACCTTATCACTGGCTAATGGTAGAATTCTTGTCATTCACCCAAGCTTTAGGTAGGCCAAAAAGGTATAAATGAAGAGTATTATAGGGTAATGGGTATGTCAATTTTGGGTCTCAACATTCCCCCATGCCAAAATCATTGCATGACCTCATGCAACTGGAAGCAAACCCAAAATTTTCAAAACTTGATACTGTGTTCTTTACTTTGGTGGATCAATGATGTTGATGGTTGAAGCCTCTTGTTTCGGCTCCCTTTTGATGGCCCTAACATATTGTAGGAATCATAATACCTTCTTGAGCTTGTTAGAAGTATCTCAATGGTCATCTTGAAGTTGTTGGCTGGTTTCTTTCAATTGCTCATTTTTCTTTTTGATATACCTGTCCAAAAGTTGGTATTCCTTTACTTCTTGTTTGAGTTACTGATTTTGTTTTTGCAATTCCCCAATCTTTTTCTTCATTTGTTCTTTTGTCAAGGGATTTTTTTACTCCATCATGATTGGCTGGATGAAAAAGTCTTAGAACAGAGATGCACTCCCTTTCCTCGACTTCCTCCCTCATCCCACATAAAGTAATAGTGGCTTGTTCCTTGGTCAAACTAGGGATGTCATTGTGGATTGATAGATCTTCAGAAGGGGAGGTAAGATCGATTGGATCTTCCTGTGTATGAGGACTGCATATTTTTTTTCCCTTCTTTTCCATGCTCCTCGTGGTTCTTTTACAAGGAGGTATCGGATCAAGGATGCTCACAGGCTTCCTTTTCTTCTTTTCTAATTGTGAAATGGTGACAGGAGGTTGTGCCACAAACTGTTTACTTTTAGTTTATAATCTATGCTTCCCTTTCTTCATCATTTTTGTCTGATGGCCCTCTTTCTCAACTGCCACCATTGAAGTCTCCTCTACTAATTTGTTTTTACCTTTTGATTTAGAGATTTTTAATTTTTATTTACTGTAGAAGAGGACCCTGATTTTTCATGTTGGCTCACTACCCTAGATGATGGTGGAGTTGTCTTATCCTTCTTTCCATTTTGCTTTTGAGGTTCCTTAGTTTTCTTTGGAGCATGCTGGGTTTCCTCCATAGGTTTGTTTTCTGTGGGAAGGTGTTGAGCGATAAGGGTTTCCCATCTAATCCTCTGTTTCCTAAGTTCATGTAAAACTAACATTTTAATGAGACCTTGATGGTAAATGATAGTCTTCTCTGTTTTGGATATGGATTTAACACCTCTTACCATTTTGTTCAAACTCATCCATAGAAAATATGGGAAATCGATTTCAGGGCCTCGTTCAAAATGTAATAGAAGCCCAAGATGATAAATGAAGGTCACAACATACCTGCCCTCACAAGTGATAAATCATTGAAGACTAGTAATCATTGGATGAAACACTTCCTTGATGTAGTTCCTCGGGATCCCCTTTTTCCAGTCAGGGTGTTGATGATCTTCTTTCAAGAATCGTTGGCACATTTCTTTATTGATTCCTACACCTTTGAAGTATTTGGCTCCTCTATTAGGTAGTTCTGTGACCTCCCTTAAGGTTGCTTCATTGATTATCAGTTGTACATTTCCTATATGTGCAATCTCTCCATCATAGCTCTAAATAAATTTGTGAGATATCTTCTCGTGCCAGCCTGTAATTTTTTCCAGAAACGGCATCCATCCCGATCTAGCATATTTTTCTTGACATAATTGGAACTCCTTGGTTTCCCTATAAATTTTGAAGACTCGTTTGTGTCTACTAACCACCATCGTTATAAGTTGTGAGAAACGGATCAGGTTGTAGCACAAGGGTTTGGTCAATTGATGAGGTAACGGTTTGGTACAGGAAAGGAGTAGGCTTGGGACTGGAGAAATCTCACGACAAGGAGGAATATGGTGATGGTGTTGATAATGTGAATGGTAAGTTTAAGTAAGGATGCTATAAGGACAATTTATGACCAGGTGAGGCTTATCTGGATGTCTTCACGACTAGATAATCCATTTCATTTCTACCCATTACTGTAATGATGAGGAAAAGACATTGGGTGTTCAAGACATCATTTTTGGATAGGTGATTGGACGTTCAGGTGGTGAATTTGATGTGAGATCATGGTTCATGATATAAGATAGGTTCGTGAATTTATTAAGGATGAAATATATTCGTGGCTTATCATTGCTATACATGGTTCATATTTTGATATGATTTTTACCCTTAACCATGTTCAAGAGCTATGGGAGGATTGATTAGGTTTAGGCATATGGGTATGAGGGATAGGCGCATGGGTTTAATACTAAGGTCATAAGATCTAGTATATATTTTCATACTTATTGTAGTTTTATGAGCATAGGAAAATAAATACCATGTTACCTTTGCTTTTACCTTTGTATGATTAATACCCATAGCATGTGCGACTACTTGTAAATTGTCAGAATTCATCCTTTTAGACTGAAGCTTCTTGAAAACTTGGTACGGGACTATCCTGTACTTTTGTTATTATGTTCTTATCTTCTTTTGTATTTGGTTCTACAAGGTGATCATGTGAGTCTGGAAAAGAGTTCTGAAGGGGCTCTTTGACCTTCACCCATGACGAAGATATTGTATATCTGTATGCAAGAAGATTCAACATTTTATATCATAATGGAGAAAAGACGATAAGAGAAAAAGAAACCATTCAAATTCCAGAAGTACATTTATCACCTAGCATATGATCTAATACCTAAAAAGTGAAATTTCCCTTCTTTTGATGGATTATTGACAAAGGGTAGCATTCATTAGTGAAACAGGGAATATTTATATGTTTTCCAGAAGAAATGATCCCACCTAACTTGCTTCAGAGATTTACTATCATTGGATGTTATAGATAAATTTCATAGTATAGGTAAATTAGACTCCCTAGTAAGGGCTCCACTCTTAAGAAGTTTCCTTCTTAGATAGTGTAGGCTTTAGATGTCACACCAGTAAGTTGACTTAGGGTGATTCTCAAATGGACATTTTCTTGGATTAATTATGTTGTTGATTCATCTGGAGTTTGTATCTCATGAAATCCAATAATGACCTTACTCTTTTTGCTTTAGATGACAAAAAGTGAATTTTTCAATCAGACAAGTATAAATGAGACATTTTTCAACCAGAACCCACTACCAGCAAGCCTGTTCAGTACTCCAGTGGGGTAGTTGTGATAATTAGTGAGAGGTGTCTTCCCTAGGCAGAATGCCCCATTGCCAACAAGCCTATTCAGTACCCTGATGGGTTTTCCTAGTCATACCACAGACCGGTACCCGCTGCCAGCAGACTTGTTCAGTATCTCGGCGGGTTAGTCTCTTAAACCCTTTTTCCATCAGAGGCTTCTTGTCCATAGTCACATATTTTGGTTTTTATTAAAGAGTGCTTTGCACGGTGACATGCGATGGTATTGGGTTGGAAGGCATATACTCTTCTTTTGGATGTCTTTTAAATATTTGTCTGAAGGAAAAATAAACTTTTATGCACATTATTTCTTTAGAGTGATCCATATGTATAATTTTGTTTGAATTTGTCCATAAGAGAATGACCTAAAGTTTCCTTAGGGTACTAGTACATCCTCTTCCATAAAAGTTTTGGTAGTGTGCCCATGGTAGAGAGTGTTTATATACTCATATGTTACTCTTTAATAAGATAATCCAATGAACACTATTGAAGTCTGGTTAGGGTGAGATAGTTACTTATAGGATAATATATTTTTTTCCTTTAAATCATGCTGAAATACTGGTTAAAGGCAACTTCTAGTCTTTGAAGTGAATTATGGTTCTTTGAGCAATCATAGGTAAGGATTGTGTCCCTCCTTTATTTTGTTTTTAAGCAACAGAAACAAAAGAAATTAAAATACTTCTTAGCAACTGAACCAAAAGAAATTAAAATAATTCTTAGAAACAGAACCAAAAGAAATTAAAATACTTCCCTTTAGTTGTCCACAGAACTAAAATAAATTATTGCTTCACAAGGGTTGTCATTTGATACTGCATTCAGCTTCTTGGTTCCATCTTAAGTGGTTGTTTGCATGGATTTGTACTTCAGATTAATTGACATAAGATTTTGAAGTATGCGTAGTATGATTTGTCAATTAGGTAATATGTCTTGATAGAACTATAGAAGGACAAACTTCTGGTACCAGACTAGTACCGAACTGTTGGTACCAGACCAGAACAGGATTTCTGGTACCGAAGAAGAACAAAATATTGTTGATGCCTACAAACTGATGTTTAGCAAGTCTGTGAAGGATCAAATAAATTATAGAAATTTACTCAAAAAAAAGAAAAGAAATTGTGAAAGTAAAACAAAAGGGGGTAAGAATCTCTTGTTACCTTCATATTATTAACAAAATTCGATCCACACCTATGTACAAAGATTTCAAATAAACCAATCAATCAAAGATGATCAGTAGGAGGGTCTCCTTACTTAATGATCATATGCATATCTGAATTCTGTAGTATACGAGTCAGGAATTCTTCTTTTGACAGAGGTTTGTTGTAAACTCGCAACTGGTGACCATTCACAAGTAGTGGCATCTATTGTTCATCAATTGTCTTTATCTTGATTGAACCATTATCGTAGATAGTGTCAATTTTATAAGTCCCGTTCCAATAGGTGGTTAACTTACCTTTGAATTTCTTGAATATGTTGTCATACAATAGGGCCCAATCTCCTATTTGAAAACTTTTATTTTTGAGATACTTTTCATGCCATTTTGTTATTTGTTATTGAATGAGGGTAGTTCTTTGAAGTGCTTCCTGCTTGGTTTCATCCAATTCATTAAGCTGCAAGAGTCTTTGTTGTTGGGCTTCATCCAAGTTCATGCCAACTTGTACTGCAGTCCTAAAGGTTTTGATCTGGAATTCTATGGGAAGAAGCACCTGCTTCCCATATACTAACTCATAGGGTGTATGCCCTATTGTATTCCTTGAGGTGATTCTATAATCCGATAAGGCTTCTAATAATCTGTCAGCCCAATCCTTATGGTGCAGCTGTACTTTTTTGGTAAGAATGGACTCAATAACTTTGTTGGTAGATTCTACTTGTCCATTTTCCTGTGGATGGTAGGGTGTAGATTTCCTGTGTTTAATTTGGTACTATTCTGTAACAGCTTTGACTAGATGAGAGGTAAATTGAGTTCCCTGATCAGTCACAGTTTCTCGTGGTACACCAAATCTAGTAAAGATATCATTAAAAAGGAAATCTACCACTGATTGTTCACTTGCAGCTGGTAAATATTTTTCTTCAACCCATTTAGTCACACAGTTAGTGCATACAAGTATATACTTTTTATTTTTAGATGCAGGGTTAATGGGCCCTACAAAATCTAATGCCCATTTCTTGAATGGTTCAATGACTACTTGGGCTTGAAGTGGAATTTGGTCTTGTGTAGTAGGCTTACCCATTCATTGGCATTCATCATAATTGGATACATAGGTTTTAGCATCTTTGAAAATATGGGGCAAGTAGTAACCAGATTACAGAACTTTGTAAGCGGTCCTCTTGTCTGCAAAGTGTCCTCCACAAGGACCATCATGGCAAGCTTGCAAAATATCATGAATTTCATCTTCCCTTACAAATCTCCTAATCACCAAATCTAGTCCTGTTTTGTAGAGGCAATCATCGTTCCACATGTAATTTGCACTTAGTTGAATTACTTTCTGTTTTTCTCTAGGAAACAAATTTTGAGGCATCTTCCCTGTCACAAGATAATTAACGACATCTGCATACCATGGAGTGAATGTAGAAATAGCAAATAAATTTTCATCGGCAAAGTTATCTTCTATTGGTGCATTATCTCCCAGATGAATCATTCAAGA
Source organism: Picea sitchensis (assembly GCA_010110895.2). Taxonomy (NCBI): domain Eukaryota; kingdom Viridiplantae; phylum Streptophyta; class Pinopsida; order Pinales; family Pinaceae; genus Picea; species Picea sitchensis. The sequence goes on along the minus strand of SNQJ01S0009997.1, from coordinate 40,843 downwards.
TAAGAAATCAGCCACAAGATTATCTTTACCAGGTCTATCAATAATGTTGATATTAAACTCTTGTAATAATAAGATTCATCGTGTAACTCTAGGATTTGTTACAAGTTTTTTCATTAAAAATTTGATGGCTAAATGATCAGTGTGTACAAAATCTTGATATCATGTAATATAGTGTCTAAATTTATTCATAGCATGGACTACATCTAGCAATTCTTTTTCTGTGACTGTATAATTAACTTCAGTTGGAGACATATTCTTACTGATGAAGTAAATAACATAGGGAATTTGATTGTCTCTTTGTCCAAAGACTGCCCCAAGAGTTGTGTTTGAGGCATAGGTACAAATATGAAAAGGAAGGGACCAATTTGGTCCTTTTAACACAGGGGTAGCTGATAATTTTTGTTTTACAATTTCAAAAGATATTTGGCATTCATCATCCCACTTAAATTTGGCTTCTTTAGATAATAATTTGAACAAAGGGGTAGCTAGGCTTGTAAAATTTGGAATGAGTCTTCTATAGTAGCCAGCATGTCCTAAAACGCTACAGACTTCCTTTTGTGAGGAAGGTATTATGATTTGTTTGATTATATAAATCTTTTCCGAATCAACTCTCATTCTAGAACTAGAAATGTGATGTCCCAAAGCAATACCTTCAGTGAGCATAATTTTTTATTTTTCATTAATTAAGGAAAGGTTTGTTTTCTTACACCTAATAAAGACTTTTTCTAGACTGGTTAATGCTTCCTGGAAGTCTTGTCCATGGACTGTAAAGTTATCCATGTAGACTTCCACACAATCATCGGTCAAGTCAGAGAAAATGGCTAGGATAGCTCTTTGAAAAGTGGTTGGGGCATTGCAAAGTCTGAAAGGGAGCACCCTATAATCATATGTTCCCCAAGAGTAGGTGAAAGTGGTCTTCTCCTAGTCTTTGGGTGCTATTTGTATCTGGTTGTAACTACTAAACCCATCCAAGAATGAAAAATACTCCTTTCTAGATAGGGTATCCAACATCTGATCGATAAATGGTAAGGGAAAATAATCCCTATGGGTGTCTTTGTTTAACTCCTAGAAGTCTACACATATCCTCCACTTACCATTTTTATTGGGAACTATGACAAGTGGAGATACCCATTGACTATCTAAAATGGGGTATATGAGATTGGCTTGAACGAGTTTTTGCAATTCCTCTTTTACAATATCTTTAAGGGATAGATTCATCCTTTGTTGAGGGTGTCTAACTGGTCTGATTTGGTTATTAGTGTAGATATGATGTGTGCATGTGTCAAGGTGAATTCCTTTCATGTCTGCATAATCCCATGCAAAGGCATCAAATTTTCTTTGGATCATTTCAATCACTTGTGTCTTTTGTTCTGGTTCCAAACTAGAGTTGATATACAATTTTTTTCCTGGGATAATCTCAATAAGTTCAGTATTTTCTTCCTTATCTGAGGAGGTTGGTGATAAATTATATAATTGAGTGATATCAGGGTGCCAAGTTTGTTGAAATTTGGAACTAAAAATATGTGACAATTCTGCAAAAGGCCTTAGGTATTCAATGCAATTTGTGTTAGCAAAAAATAAGCTTAAGACTTGTTCATTTGATTGTTCGTGTATTCCTCTTACTTGTTCAAGTGTTAACAGAGTTCTTATGTAATCTTCTTCTCCATAAGGGTTTTCTAACCAAATAGGTATTTCCTGTGTCGGTTGGGAGGAGGGAAGATGACAAGTTTTTGGCTATGTGTGCCATTTGATATAGTCATCTCACCAGACCGACAGCTGATAAAGGCATCTGTTGTGGCTAGCCAAGGGTGGCCAAGAACCACAGGGTGTCCTGGTTTGGAGGATGATTTAGAATAGATGACTAAAAAGTCTATTGGATATTCCCAAGAAGCTAGAGTGACTGTGACATCATCTAGACTTCCTGCAGGGCTAATGACTGACTTATCTGCCAACTCGATCATGGTTTGGGTGGGTTGGTCTTAACTGGTTGATTTGAAGCTTTTGCATAGTGTCAAAAGGCATTACATTAATATCTACGCCCAAATCATTGCATGTGTTTCGTAGAGAAATGCCATTAATTTCGACAGTGGCTATTGGATTTCTAGGGTCATTATATTTGTATGGCATTTCATAAATAAATTCAGATAATTGTCCCACTACCTGAACAAGGGGAGGTTCCTTCTTCTTCCTTCTTGGTATCTTAATGCAAAGATCCCTTATGATTTTGACATATATAGGGATATCCTTAATGGCTTGTAGCAGAGGTATCTTTATGCACACATTTCATAATTCATATTCTATATCTCTGTGCAAGGGTGGGTCAGGTTTCTTCACTAATAGTCTTTCGGGGTAAGGTGGAAGATTAATTTGTTGGGGTACCTGTATATATTGAGAAGTGATTGGGATAAGAGGAGAGGCCTCTTCTTCTGCAGGGGTGGTTTGAGTGTTTTCTTCCTTAGAATGATTATCATTTTCTTCTTGAATTATTACTGCAGGATCTGATTGGTTTACAACTTTCCCCGATCGTAGTTGAATTTCATAAGTGGGGAAGGTTTGAACTTTTGTATTCTACACAGGGTGAGTGGGTCGATTATTGGGGTTAGGGATTGGCTGGGCAGGGATTGTTGTTGGTCTTGGAGGATTGTGCGCAACTTGGTTTTGTGCTTGTTGATTGGCATTTATAGATACTTGTTGCTGCTGATTAAGATTCAAGGGGGTTGTAAATTGTTGTTGTATAGAATGTGGGAGTAAGGATTTCATCTGTGGTGGGTCGAATCCAGGTAGTAATTGGGAAATGTTTGCAAGGTACTGTGGATATGTAGGGTAAGAGGTATTTCCATACATAGGTCCCCTCCAACCTTGTTTCCAAGGTTGAGTTTGTTGAGGTGTCCATTGTGGATAGGTCACTGGGGAAGGACCCCATTGTTGTTGTTGTTGATATTGTGTATTAGGATCATAAAATGTATTGGGATTTTGTGATCTCCAAGGTCTTATAGAAGGGTATGGTTGTTCTTGTGAGACTCCTCCTCCCCTATACATGGCTTGTAGCTCAAGCAAGGTTGGACACTTAGATGTGGGGTGTTCTAGTGTACACAAACCACATATTTCTATGACATTTAATGGGCATTATTTATCGTTGTTGTGCTTCTTTCGGTATCTATGACAAAATATTGCTAAAGCAATGTCTTCTTCTTGTTTCTTTTTTAGACTCAGAGTATCTAACTGGTTACTTATTGTGCTCAAGATGTTTGTTTTAAAGTTCTCCAATAAGTTTCCTTACTCAGTTCTGGTGACAGTCCTTGAGCTTTTTTTCGTATTTTTGCTAAAAGGATTTCTTGGTCCTTTGCCTGTTTTAGCCTGTCCTCTTGAGTATCTCCTACAATAATCTGCAATTTCTGCAAAAGGATTTTGGTGTACATCTCCTGAACTCAACAATTTTAAGACTTCTATGTAATCATCTCTGAGACCTTTCAAGAATACAGTTCTTACTACAGCTGGGTATGTGGTGAATAGTTTTGACATTTGATAGTTGTATAAGAACCTTTCTAAGTAGTCTTCAGGGCTTTCATCTTTTGTTTGTTGCATTTTAAAAATGTCGTTTTTAACATTATCCTTACAATAGTCTTGGTATTTTCGTAAAAATGTGTCTTTCATTTGATCCCAAGAAAGGATTGTATTTTCTCCTAAGATCATGAACCATCTTAAGGATAAATATTTCATTATAGCAGGAAAAATCTTAAGTTTTTGGTCATCGTCTGAGTAGTTATAGCTTCTATATAATATGTCAAACTCAAATAAAAAAATAAATCTAGGTCTTCAGTTGACATACCTCTGAAAGTGGGTAACGGTGATAGTGGGATATTCTTCATGCTAACATTTCTGGAAATATCCAAGATTGGAAACCCAAAAGTCTCGGTCTCTGTGGCTACATTTCCTTCTTCTTCTTCTACCATTTTACTGATGGATGGTTTAGAAACTAGATTTTCTGTGTCTCCTAAATGTTCAGCAGACTCACGTTCTACCTTTCCTAATACTAATTCTTTCGTTTTAGGTTCTCCTTCTGGATCCTTGCTAGCTCCCCTTGAATTTTTTGTTGGTGGAATTTTTCCTGCACCAATGTC
>SNQJ01S0009996.1:101684-122447 GCA_010110895.2 Picea sitchensis | reverse complement strand
CGCTGCCTGCTCCTGCTCCCCGCGCTCCCAACAACCTTGGTTGGGGTTATAGACGAAGCATCAGAGGAGATCTGGGGAAACCCTTCCGACCCAGTTCCGCATTTGTCGGGGCGAACGTTTTGAGTCCTATATCAGCCAATTCCGTTGGTGGAATCATTTGGGCGCATCCATAGAGTCCAAGAGGTGCGCAGACCCCCAGGGGACGAGATTCGGAGCATCAAAGGATAGATTTGCCATCCGACAGTCACCGAAATCAGTCTAGAGGCCAGGGCGCTTCTATTGGGACAGTTTCTAGCTCATTTTGACAGGTATAGCCTTCCGGACGAGTTTTCCAGTTTGTAGCAGTTACCGTGCTTCTCCGGAACTGTCGATTTTGCCGATCTATCCGTGCATGCATCAGATCTTCCTTCATCTTCTGATCACGAGTATTTTATGTTGTTTGCTTGTATTCCAGTGACGATCCATGAGATCTAACTAATGACTATCTTCTACATTTCCAGTATTTCATTGTATTTCCATGCTTGAATCTCATAATACATATTATTGGGCAGTTGATGTTCCTTATTTCCACATGCATTATATATATAATTGTTTAAACCATAATGTATAACATGCACATGTAACAACCACAAAACATCTCAAGCACATATCTAAAACGCATCCAGAAACCCCCAGAGTATCAGATCTGAAGATAAAACGCATCCAGAAACCCCCAGAGTATCAGATATGTGAGACAGAGCACTAGATCCGTAGTAGATATCCAGATCAGTTGGATCAGGGATATTTCAGTGATGGACTTGCAGTCTAGCATCCCAAATCTGCGAAGCAGAATCAACTGCATACTTACCTTCTGAGAGAAAGATCTCACCAGGTCTCTGCCACACTTCTAAACCAAGAAAGTAATGCATAAGACCCAAGTCCTTCATTTCAAACTCTTTTGATAACTCCCTCTTAGTCTGAGCTATCAGATGTTCCTCCCCAATAAGGAACAAATCATCCACATATAGAATCAAGATAACAGGATGATTCTTCACAATCTTTATATAAAGATTAGGATCTACTATACTCTTGGAGAACCCAAGACTCGGAAGAAAACTGTCAATTCTTCCATACCAAGCCCTCGGAGCCTGTTTCAATCCATACAAGGATTTCTTGAGTTTGCAAACATGGGATTCTTTTCCATGGATCACAAAACCCTCAGGCTGCTCGATATAAACCTCTTGCTCAACTTCACCATTAAGAAAGACGGTCTTAACATCCATTTGGTGAATTATCCAATTAAAGACTGAAGCAAGAGAAATGATGATTCAGATAGAAGTATACCTAGCAACAGGAGCACAGATCTCATCATAATCAATTCCTTCTTTCTGAGAGAAACCACGAGCCACAAATCTAGCTTTGAATTTTTCAACATTGCATCTGCTGCATGCTTTATTTTGTAAATCCACTTAGAGGTTACTACTGATTTTCCTTGAGGTATTGGGACCACTTCCCATGCATCATTTTTCAATATTGACTCGTATTCTTCTATCATGGCATCCTTCCACACTTTATGTTTGGCAACCTCATCAAAAGTGGAAGGTTCTGAGTCAATCACAAGATTCAACTAAGCTATCAAACCTGGGTATTTATCCGGCTTCTTGCTTTCTCTAAAGGTAACTTTAGGTGATGCATGCTTTTTTGCTTCCTTTAAAATTTCATGGCACCATGCTGGCTTCCTTTTGACAGGAGGTTTCTTTAGGGGAAACTCAACAGAATCCCTTATGGGATCCACTGAAGGCTCTTTGGCTTCCTCCCTCTACTCATCTAAAATTTGTGAATCTGAAGGCTCTCTAGCTTCAAGATATGTGCACTAGATGAATGAGTGTGAGAATGAACAAGTGAGGCACCATCCTCACATATAAATACTAGTTGAGGAGGTGCTCGGGTTATGTATCTTCACTTAGTGGGGCCGACTTCTTCTAGAAGTGGTTAAAACCACTTTATAAACGCTAGGGGCCAACTTTACAAATACCACCATATAAATGTAGTTTGATCAATCCACAAAAGGGAATTTGATCTGATACAAGACCCAACATGATCAATCCGCAAAAGGGAATTTGATCTATAAGATAATAACTCAAATATAATTAGAATATTCTTTGAAGTTACAATATTTCAACACTCCCCCTTAACGAGAAGGGTATTCTACTGACATGACCCAATACAACATCATTAAGAGAAGGAGAGGGCAACATCATCATCAGCATCTGGAACACTAACTGGCACATCTATAAATCATTGGAAGCTTTTCTCATCATCAATATCATCATCGTTTACAGCATGGAGCTAGAGTAACATTATCATCAACAGCAGCAGCAGCATGAAGTTGAAACATGAACATCAATAGCACAGAGCTATAACAACAACAACATCATCCACAACACAGAGCTATAACAACAACATCATCCATAACACAAAGCTAGAACAACAACATCATCCACAGCACAAGGCTGGAACAACAACATCATCCACAGCACAAGGTTGGAACAACAACATCATCAACATGTGGGAACAGAATGAGGCAGGTGTATAAACAACAACATTTGTGGTACTCTGACAGACCGTCCTTACCAGACCTTCGAGATCTGCCCAAGAATCATAAGATTCCCTAGGATATAAAATCCTAACAAGCTACCACGTGGTACTCTGATAGACCATCCTTACCGGACCTTCGAGATCTGCCCAAGAATCATAAGGTTCCCTATGATATAAAACCCTAACGGAACTACCACTACTGACCACAGCGGGCATACACATGCACAGGTACTCTGACAGACTCTCCTTACTGGACCTTTGGGATCTTCCCAGGGATGATTAATCCCCTAGGGTATAAAATCCTAATGGAGCTACCCGTTGTTAATCAAGATACCATAGTATCATCAGCTTCACTTCCCCTTTCGAGGGAGGTCCTTTCGAACAACACCAAGCTTGTCTCGAAAGTACTCAAACTTCACACGATACAAAGGCTTGGTCAACACATCTACAACCTGCTCATCTGTGCCAACATATTGGAGCTTTACAGCTCCCCTCTGCACCATATCACAAATGTAGTGATACCGGATCTCTATGTGCTTCGACTTATCATGGAACATTGGGTTCTTCGTCATCTTTATACAACTCTGGTTATCACATAGAATCACGGTGGCTTACATCTCCAGATCAAACAGACTTATCAACAACTTCCAAAGCCATATGGCTTCACAACTGGCGAAACATGTTGCAATGTATTCTGCTTCTGTCGTGCTGAGAGCAATACTAGATTGTTTCCTACTTTTCCATGAAGTCATGGCTGACCCCAAACTAAAACAACATCCTGAAGTGCTTTTCCTATCTGAAGCACTTCCAACCTAATCTGAATCTGTATAACCATACAGTCTGAAGTCATGATCTCCAGTATAACAGAGACCATAATCCAACGTACCCTTAAGGTATCTCATCACATGCTTTGCAACTACAAGGTGAACACGTCTTGGCTCAATCAGATATTGACTTAAGGTGTTCACAGCAAAGCATATATCTGCCCTGGTATTCGTCAGATACATCAACGAACCAATAATTTGTCTGTATAGAGTAGCATCAACCAACTCTGACGAAGTATCAACCAAGAGCTTCAAATTCGTTTCCATGGGTGTGGTGTGTTCATGGCTTTACATTCCAACATGTCAAATCTCTTCAGTATTTCAACTGCATACTTCCCTTGGTTAAGGAAGATCTTCTCTAGGCTCTGCCAAACTTCAAGACCTAAGAAATAATGCATCAGGCCTAGGTTTTTCATCTCAAATTCAGCGGAAAGCTTCTTCTTACAATCTATGGTGATCTTTTCATCTCCGGTCAGGAATAAATCATCCACATATAGTAGTAATATAATTGGCCCATCATTCATAACCTTGAAGTAAAGGTTAGAATCAACTTTACTCTTGGTAAAGCCTAAGCTTGTCGGGAAGCTATCAATTCTGCCATACCAAGCTCTAGGAGCTTGCTTTAACCCGTACAGAGCTTTCTTCAACCTGCAGACATGAGTCTTTCTATCTTCAACTTCAAACCCTTGTGGTTGTTCTATATACACTTCTTCTTCAATAACACCATTTAAGAAAGTTGTTTTCACATCCATCTGGTGTAACTTCTACTTCATTTTGGTCGCAAGAGCTATGATGGTTCTGATAGAAGTGTATCTAGCTGCAGGAGCAAATGTTTCTTCATAGTCAATACCTTCCTTTTGAGAAAATCCACGAGCCACAAATCTTGCCTTGTGTTTTTCAATACTTTTGTCTGCTGCATGTTTTATTTTGTATATCCACTAAGAAGATACCACATCTTTGTTCTTTGGTCTGGGAACTACTTCCCATAAATCATTCTTCATAATGGACTGGTATTCTTTTGTCATGGCGTCCATCCATTCTTTCTCTTGAACGGCTTCTTCAAAGCAAGTAGGTTCCTTCTCTACGAGATTACACATCAAGGCCATATAGCTAGAGAATGGCTTAGGTTTCTTGCTTTGTCTCATGGTTCCTTCTGGGGCACCATACTTCTCTGCATCTTGAATAAGTTCTTTCGCCCAAGCTGGCTTTCTCTTGTGAGAGATCATCATACGAGGAGGTTCTTGAGATTCTATCATATCATGATCTTCTGGAATCTCATCATCAGGGGTAACTGTAACTTCCTGCACGAGTTCTACAACTCTAGGAGCTACAGGTTCTTCTTCATATACTTCTTCAAGTTGGCATTTCCTTGATCATTTGAGTGTTGCATCTTCATCAAAGGTTACATCTCTGTTGATCTCACTATGATGGTAATCTGGTATGTAAATTTTGAAGGCCTTAGAGACCTCACAGTATCCAACAAATATTCCCTTCTTTCCTGAAGGATCCAACTTAGTTCTCTTTTCTTTTGGAATGTGTACAAATACTGGACAACTAAATATTTTGAGATGGCTTACTTCTGGCTTCTTTCTGGTGAACATCTCTTCGGGAGTTTTGAATCCAAGTGCACCATGGGATAATTTGTTTTGGACATATACTGTTGTTCTTGTTGCTTCAGCCCATAAGTGCATTGGAAGATATTGATCGTGAATCATAGTCTTTACTGCTTCCATAATTCTTTTATTCTTTCTTTCTGCTACACCATTTTGTTGAGGATTATAGGGAGTGGTGAGCTCCCTCTTAATCCCGACATCTCTGCAAAAGCTTCCAAATTCATTTGAAGTGTACTCTCCTCCATTGTTTGACCTGAGTATCTTGATTTTCCTTTCGGAGAGGTTTTCTACCAAGTCTTTGAATTCCTTGAACTTTCCAAGTACTTCATCTTTTGATTTCAAGAAATAAACCCAAGTCTTACAAGAGTAATCATCAATAAAGGATACATAGTATATATACCCGCTTAGAGAGGTTGATGGCATCCAAGATTCCTTTTTCTTTACTGTCGCTCTTTGGAAAAGGATTCTTTATGTTCTTTCCTTGTGCACATCCCTTGCATACACCTTCATGATCGACCTTTAATTCTGGTAAACCTGTAACTACCTAGCTTACATATGGTAAGGCTTTGTAGTTGATGTGGGCTAAGTCTTCTATGCCAAAGTTTACAAGGACTTTCAGTAGAGTGAGTTAAGGCTACATTTGAGTGACCTTTTAACTTGTACAAACCACCTTCTTTTGTTCCAATAACAACTGCAACTTTTATAGTTTTTCCTTTAGACCACATAAGAACTTCACCATCTATGAATGCAACCCTAAAACCTTTCTTATCTAGGGCTGAAATAGAAAGTAAGTTCTTTGTCAAACCTGGTACTTAGAGTACATCCTTCATTCTCATCGGAGTTCCTAAATCAAGTTTGTAAGTGGATTCTCCCATTCCTTTGATAGGGTACTGATAATCATCTCCAAGTGAAACTTTCTGGGGGAAGTCCTTTTCCATAAGGCTAGAGAGAATGTATTTCTAACCTATCATGTGCTTAGAGGCATCACTATCTATTAGCCAAGTATCCTCTCCAGGTGTCATAGATCCTGAAAGGGCGGAAAACAAAACATAATCTTCAATCTCTTCTTTAGTTAACTTCTTGGGTGGCTCATCATCTCCAGCCGCATGGGCGTGATGTTTTTTCTTATTTCTCCTTTTGTATTCTTCTCTTCTAGCAGGACAGTTCGTAGCAATGTGTCCCATCTTATCACAATGATAACATTGGTAAGAGGAGAAATATTTTCCCTTTCTTTGACCCTTATGATATTTTTGAAATCTCTTTGGAGAGTGGGATTCTTTATGAAAGTGGATCTCCTTTTGAAAATGAGGCTTTTTCTTTCCTCCTTTAGCATGAGCAGCTAGGGCTTGATCTTCATCTCTTAATAGGATGGCTTCTCGGTTGGCTACTCTTGCTTCTTCTTGAACACATTCTTCCCATAAACTGTCAAATAGGAGTTTCTCTTTTCTTGCACAAATAGTTTGGATGAAGGCATCCCAAGGTCGTGTGAGACCATTAAGAGTTGTCATCACGAGTTCATCTTCATCTAAGTTGTCTCCAATTGCCTCTAACTGTTCCTTGAATTGAGAAACCCTAGAGAAATAGACTTGAACTGTTTCTCCTTTTTGCATCTTTGTATTCGTGAGTTGGGTTCTCAAGTTCATCTTCCGGTTGATGTTATTTCCTTCATACATTCTGGTTAGGGTATCAAACATATATTTTGGAGTATTCTTAGAAGACACTTGAGGGATCAAGTGGTCTTTAATGGAATCTGCAATTATCCTTTTGGCCTTAATCATATCCTTCTTGTACTTCTCTTTGGTTGCATCTTCTTCAGGTTTCGATACATTTTCTTTTATGAATTTTGCAAGGTCATTCTCTTCAAGAATGAGTCTAATTCTATACTTCCAGGCAGGAAAATTTTCCACACCTTCTAACTTGTCAACAAGATTGGTGCTTACAGACATCTTGACCTGGAGCTAAGAAAATGACCAGAAAATGAAAATGCTCAAAAATTGAAACTGAGCTTACCAGGAGATGTGTTGGGCTAAGGCAAGTTGGTTGGAGCTGACTGCTTCAGAAAATTGCAAGTTTTACCCCTTGAAACTTGACCTGCGCAATTCTTGACTGGTACTTTTGGTACTAGTTCTAGTTTTTTGGTTTTCTAGTTTTCTGGTACCAGTCAAAACTAGGGTTTGACTTTCTGGAGAATCTGGCCACTAAAAAGGTTCGCTCAAGCTGCCAAAAGATGCGCTAGGGAAGGGCGTACTTCCCAAGATAGTTTTTGGTCAAAAATTCATCTTCAGTAGAAAGCCCTAATTCTCTTGTACAGCAACAGTGACATCTAGATAACCAGTGAAAGATGCTCTATTCAGTCAAGCTCTAATACCATGTTAAGTTTTTACTGTTGTTATTAGGTTATTTCCAAATTACATAAGCATTCAATGCATTTCCAAAACAACATCATAAAGAGGATCACTGAAAGAAACACAATCACAAGGTACGCAGCATTTTATCCTGGGAAACCCTCATGGGGGAGAAAACCCAACAAAAACTTCCTCAATAATAGATTGCCAATACAATGCCAAGACTATGACCAAAACACCAAAGATAAACCAAGACTGAGCATGCGCCTCTCTTCTCCTTCCTCCTGCAACTGCAACTGCCTTCAAGATATGCGCACTAGATGAGTGAGTGTGAGAATGAACAAGTGAGGCACCATCCTCACATATAAATACTAGTTGAGGAGGCGCTAGGGTTATGTCTCTTCACTTAGTGGGGCCAACTTCTTCTAGAAGTGGTTAAAACCACTTTATAAACACTAGGGGTCGACTTTACAAATACCACCATACAAATGTAGTTTGATCAATCCACAAAAGGGGATTTGATCTTATACAAGACCCGACATGATCAATCCGCAAAAGGGGATTTGATCTATAAGATAATAACTCAAATATAATTAGAATATTCTTCGAAGTTACAATATTTCAATAGGGGGGGGGAGAGGTTGATAAAAGAATGGCAGATTCCTTGGGTTAGCCCTAATAAACGAATGGTACACTCCTTGAGTTATCCCTGATAAACGAATGGTGCATTCCTTGGGTCCGCAGGTTGAGAGGATTAGGAGATTTTGGTTGGAACTACTACTGGAGTTGTGAAATTGTATAATTTTATTTTCTAAGTATTCTGATGTAAATTTGCATATATATATATATATATATATATCAGATACTGTGCACCGAAGATGGTGCACAATTGTAGGGGAGGGGGAATGTAACATCTCCACTATAATCTCCAGTTTAATTAATGTTTAATGTAGATATAATGTGTGGCTACGGCCAAAGCGATGTATATGTGAAATGTATTTCTAAGTTTTAATAATTAAATGTGATGCCAGTTGCTAAGGGGACAAGGACAGAGATGGGGGTTAAATTAATCCACAAGAGAAGGGAGGGTCTAAGAGAATGTATAAGAGAGGGGGGTCCAAGGGGGATTATCCATGTCTATTAATTCCATCCACATTTCCAAATTTTATTATTGTTATGTATTAAACTCTATTTTTGATTGAGTGTCCCCAAATCAAATCATTGAATGCATGTAAGAGGTGGGTGTGTGAGGTCACATCCCATAGTTATTGGAAGCATGGGGGTTGAATACAAACAGCTTGGGGAAGTGTGTGTGAGTAAAGCAAGTTAGCCAAGGGGAGGGAATTCGTATGGGCAGCTACAGCAGTTTTGAGAATGAATGTTTTTGCATGAACATCAAGTAGAGAGTAAGAAAGAGAGCTTGGAACTGGAAAAACCATGGAGGGAGAATTCTAGAGCATGTTGGAGCATTTCTGGAGCATGTTTGGAGTTGAAGACTGAAGAGCCAGGTTGTCAGGACTCAAGCCTGAAGAGTGAACTCTTGTGTGAGTTGCACTAAAACAACAAGTGCTTGTTATGGTTTGTTGATAGTTTTTCCTGGTAGCAAGTTCCCTTGTGTTTCTAGCTGAGAGATTCTTGGTACTTGTGCCAAAGAGACCCTCATAAATGAATGGGATGCCCGAGGGACTAAGATCAGTGAAGGGGTACATTCCTTGGGATTGGGCAGGTCGAGAGGAAGAGAGCTAGTGGAAAATCGGGATAGTTGTAGGAGAATATAAGTGGGTTATGGGATTTATAAACTGTGAGTGGATAGTGAGAAACCACCCTCTTTTGTGGATTGCTAGCCCTAGCTCGAGAGTGACTTGCTGTTGAGATTTGGAACGGCAGGTCTATGGTTGGGTGGAAAGTCCGGTCCCAAGCAGCTGGTTGCACAACTATTTCTAAAAGATAAAGTGTTTTATCTTGTTCTTGTGTCATTTTATGAGTTAAATTGTTGGGCATGAACTCTGTGTATGAGACTGATTTATATGTTGCTGTAAATTAGTTTATTAGCTACATTTCATGTCTGTTTTAAAATGCCATAGATGCATTTAATTAATAGTAACAAACAGTAGCTAAATCTGGTTGTAATCCGTAGCTGCAAGCTACAAGAAAACAGTTAGTTAGCAGAAATTTTTAATTATGAGTGTTTCCACACCGTAATGTTCCTCAGCTGGGCTGGGGGACATTACAACAGCCTCAACTCATCAGTAACCCATCCTGTAATAAAGTAAAACTCTTTCAGTTAATTAAAGTTTCGAAATTAAATTTGTCAAAATGGGATTGACCTTTCCATGTATTTTGGCATCTTAGGAAATTTCATGGGATAGACCAAGATTTCATTGCAACTATGGATGTAAGGATCACCCGTGCAGAGAGTCACATAAGCAAACCAAAATAGAAATCATTGACATAAAAATTAATGCATCATAAATGACAGGAATACATGAAATTACAAATGAAAATAATAGAAACAAAAGCAGTACACTCTGGTCGCACTACAACTTTTAGATAGTAAATGTTTCATCCCCTGAAGTACCCTGCATGAATGTGCAATTGAACAATGGCAGATGCTCCAGAATCTTATCAATACAAATGAACCAACAAAGATCAGTGCAGAAAGATTTTTAGACAAGGTATTTTGTTATTAAAGCTATGGATGTGAGAATAGGCAACGCCCTCAGGAAAGGCCCCACAAGGCATAACACCAAACCATCGACAATGCTAGTATCAGGTTGAGGGAAGATGCTATTATGTCAACCCGGGGATTTTCACCCCAAAGCCAGCTTCCAGATTTGCAAAGCTATTTGGTGCAGGCAATGCCTCACAAACCACCTTTGCCGAACACTTGTTATCAGGGATTTGAATGTCGAGATGACCAATTGAAAAAGCATTACACTATCTAGACACATACCTTCCTGACAGACATCATGCTAGTCATATACCCCAATCTTGTATTGTCATTTTTTTACAATGAATCTCCAAATAAAGGCAGGGTCTTTGCAGCAGTAGTTGTACTCAGATCCAAAGCATGTCGCAGTAAGATGCCAGTTACTCATAAAATAACTGCAGAGATGATTGATGGCCTTGATTTTGTAATCTTAACAGTATTCCTATTCGTGAGCTGCAACTGCTATAGGAATGTTGCCACAGAATACCAATTGATCATGGTGGATATTATCTTTTGCTAAAATTAAAATTAAACCAGGAAATTGGTCAATTAAAATTCACTGCCGATTTGGACATCAGTGTGCAAGGAAAGCAAATTAACAAGCCTTTAAAAAGATATACTCAACTTCTTTACAGGGGTTTTTGTCCACCATCAATACCCCTTCCACCATATCAATTTCCTCTTCCAGAATAGTGATATCCTTTAATATTCCCCTGATAACCACGGCCACCACGGCCACCACGGCCCCCACGGCCCATGCTAGACCGTAAAGAATAACTGCCAAAAGTCTAAACAACAAAGACAATTCTCATGATTATTTAAAGGAATATTAAAACTTGATAATCAACAAGAAAACAACTCTTGTATCTGTAAAGAAAACTGTGAAGAGTTTCAAAAGCTAATATATACCAACCATGAAAAAAAAATGAAAAACATCTTTCAACTGATGTTGAAAAGAAACAAGCAGGTAGAAACTGATCAACCTGTGTGTCAATTTTACGTTGCTCGGAGAACTTTGTCCTCTCAGACCTTCCTCTACGATCAAGTGCATCACAGGAGATTGAATCAAAAAAATCATCCTTTGTATACGTTGGCTGCAGACAGAAAGGTGGAGTTTAACAAGTATATCCAAACAATCAATTGTATAGCCCATAAAAAAATTAAAGGTAAATTACTTACTTGTTTAGAGATGAGAGCAATAAATTTAAATAAATGCATAGATAGCAGAGCAAAGAATGGAAAAAACGCTGAAACTGTTAAAAGGAGAAATAGCACCACCTTCCTAGAAGAGACTTGAAAACTTATAGAAGATTGTCCTAAGGATCTTTCCTCGGTATTTCCATTTGCAGGTTCTCTCTCTTCTCTATCCTCAAGATTATCCTTTGATTCTCCTTTTCCAAGCTGACCCCATACTTCATCCTTGTTAAACTTCTCGTTCATGGCTGTAAAATCAAAATCCTCGATAAATTGAACTGCACCATTCAAGATCTGCAAACACAAAAAATGACAAGTATGTAATGCAGCAAGTATTAATGGCTTGGCTTGGAGACCAGGATTTGAAACAACGTTTTGGCGCAATCTCGGAGCTTTGGTACAATTCTAAAAAACACTCAAGAAATCAATAATGAAATTATTAGATTGTAATGATCTCAGAGTCGATCAAGTAGCATAAAGTGCACCAGGTTTATCTGGAAGTGCAGACATGTAGCATCAATTATTCACAAGTCCTCCTTAGGAGGTTTTGTGTTGATTTTTTTTAAGCTATGAGCCTTTGTCAGAATTTGAACCAGAATATTTAACATAATGGTTACATGTTATCAATCAAATGGTTCATTGACCGGAATATTCAAAAGAAATAAGACAACCATAAAATCCATAAAGATCAAATAATAATTATTTATATGAATGTGATGATATGATACAAGGTGAACTGAATAAATATATATTGAAAGTGCAGGTCACATGAAGGGTTTTGAGTCTTGAGTGCAGGTCACGTGAAAGACTGGATGACTCCTGGAGTGCGTTGGGAGAGCAAACTTCTAGGCAACCAATCCAATGCGTTGTATGATCTGATAGGGACTATAGAATTTGGGAGATAGCTTCAGGGAACTTTATTTTTGAGTGATGTTTGTTTATAAGGCTGCAGGTGTAGAAACACTTGATCCATTTCAGCAAAAGAACGTTCGGATCTATGTTGGTCAGCTTGTTGTTTCGTTGAATTTTGTGTCGTAATCAAGTTATCCTTGAGGATACAGATAATGGCTTCTTTGGTGTGAAGCGTTCCATCTACTGCATGAACCTTGGAGGTACCTAGTACATACAATGTTGATAACATCGACGATTTTTTGCTGATGTGGCGAAAAATTGCGGTTTTTTTGGGTCGCCGATGTTTTCAGCCCAAAAAAATCGCAAATGTTTTGTTGTTGAATTTGTCAATTTTTTTTATTTTTTTTTTTTTTAGGGTATATTTTGTATTTTTTACTATTTGCTAATTTTTGCCAATTTTTTCGCCGATGTTTCCGAGAAGATGTTTTCCAGACCCTTGCCAATGTTATCAACATTGGTTTTGACCATTAAAAGAGTATCTATTTATTATTATATGTAATATATTTTATGTATATTGCATGTTTCTCTTTAAAGAAATGATTTGTTCTCAAAGTATGGTTAAAGAGGAGTTGGCAGAAACACCTCGTTTAAGCTTGTAACTCTTCCTCTTGATGAAATATTCTTGATGCTATTCCAGAATGAGGAAACGAGACAATAAGAATTTTGAAGCTTTTAACAATATTGTAAAAAGTTCAATCCATCCTAGATTGATTCTTATGTGGAATTGTACAATGAAACACTTGATTGGGATTTATTTGATTGCAACTCCTAATGTGCCTCTAAAAACAAATTGTATTGGAGTTTCAATATTTTGGAATGAAAACTCAGTTTTGTTCCAAGTAATCTAAGTGTTGGTAAGTTGATTGGTCCATGTAACGGTTTTTGTGATTGGGGTGAAGATAAGGTACTTGTGTAACTTGCTTCTTCTTGATCTGGATTTTAGGATACTCCAGATTTACTTTAAATTGAGTATTTAAATCTTTGTCATGTACTTGTGTTTGGTCTGTGGATAATATTTTGTCAAAAGCAATATTTGGGTTTTGGACTTTGATTGAGTCTATAAAGATCTCCTTATCCATAATTTGCTCCCTGTCTTTTGAAAGAATTCTTCATTCAATTGGGTCTGGGTCCATAGATATCTTTTTGTTGACCTTTAGAATTGATATTCAATCATTTAACTTCAGTAAGCAAGCTTTGGCTTTGCTAGAGGAACAATTTCCTTATATTTATTTATTTGATAAAACCTTGTAGAAAACTTTCTTGAAATCTTGCTTCTTTTATTGTGATTCTTGATAATTTTGTTTATAACTTATTTCACGTTTCAATTTATCAATTTCTCTGGCAAGGCCCTATTTTCAGATCATAATTTGAACATTTCAAACAATCCTTTAAACAATTTCACTTGAGTTCCATCAATTATTTGTGCAATCATTCATATTAATCCCTAAACATTTCCATCATTGATGCCATGGTTGCTAAGACTTCTTTAATTTACATGATAGCCTTGATTCTAAGTGAATGCAAGGATCCCGCAAAGACAATGCTATGCCTTCTATGACATGGGTTGCGGTTTGAAAGTAATTTAGATTTCACTTAGTATACCCCACTTTTTTTTATATATTCTTATAGAATATATATGTATATATATATATATATATATATATATATATATATATATAATTGTGTACCCATTCATTATTACACATACACAATGGTATAAAGTTCAAGGGTTGGCTCATCAGTTGGGCCATCCACATTAAAGGGTATGTTGTGGGTGAGAGACTATAAGTCCTTATAAGTTCTACCATATCTGGGTCAGAGTCCATAACTTAAATATATGGTCGAAGCAATGGCTAGGGTTTTGGACTTTGATTAGATCCATAAGATCTCATATCCATATATATATATATATATATATATATATATATATAATTGTGTACACATTGTGTCACACATACACAATGGTATAAGTTTCAAGGGTTAACTCAATCAGTTGAACCATCCATTAAAGGTATGTTGTCGATGAAGAGACTATAAGTCATAAGTTCATATCTGGTCAAGTCCCTCAGCAATATATGGTCAAAAGCAATATTTGGGTTTTGGACTTTGATTGAATCCATAAAGATCTCCTTATCCACAATTTGTTCCATGGCTTTTGAAAGAATTATTTATTCAATTGGGTCCATAGATATCTCTTCGTTGACCTATAGAATTGATATTCAATCATTTAACTTCAGTAAGCAAGCTTTGGCTTTGCTAGAGGAACAATTTCCTTATATTTATTTGATAAAACATTGTGGAAAAATTTCTTGAAATCTTGCTTCTTTTATTGTGATTCTTGATAATTTTGTTTATAACTTACTATTTCACATTTTAATTTATCAATTTATCTAGCAAGGCCCTATTTTCAGATCATAATTTGAACATTTCAAACAATTCTTTAAACAATTTCACTTGAGTTCCATCAATTATTTGTGAAAATCATTCATATTAATCCCTAAACATTTCCATCATTGATGCCATGGTTGCTAAGACTTCTTTAATTTACATGATAGCCTTGATTCTAAGTGAACGCAAGGATCCCACAAAGACAATGATATGCCTTCTATGACATGGGTTGGGTTTAAAAGTAATTTAGATTATATATATATATATATATATATAATGCAAGGATCCCACAAAGACAATGCTATGCCTTCTATGACATGGGTTGGGTTTAAAAGTAATTTAGATTTCACTTAGTATACCCCACTTTTATATATATATACATATATATATATATATATATATATATATATATATAATTGTGCACACATACAAAATGGTATAAGTTCCAAGGGTTAACTCAATCAGTTGAACCATCCATTAAAGGTATGTTGTCGATGGAGAGATTATAAGTCATAAGTTCATATCTGGTCAAGTCCCTCATGGCTACCAAGTTCCAACCATTATTGTGACTAGCAGCAATGTTATCAAAACCGGTCCCTCATGGTTACCAAGCACTATTGTGACTAGCAGCCATGTTACCAAAACCGGACCAGTCATTGAACCAGTGGACCCCAAAAATCTAAACTGGACCGGAATCAGAAAAAAAACAGACCAAAAAAACGATCAACCAAAAAATACATAAAATATTCAAATTTTGAAAAAAAACATATATATTCATGTGCATCCATATGAATCCAAACCATTGCACACAAATATGCAAAGTTTCTCATGTATATAGCAAATAAGGGCGCATATAACCAAAATAGCCCCAATTGTAATCCATCTCTAAACCAAAATACATCAACAAACAGGCTCTAAATGGCCCTCTAGAGTCCAAAAATAATCATGCTACAACAAATAACTACATATCATCAAAATCATTGCCTATAATCGAATCCTCATCATCAGTATCACCCTCTAAGAATTAAAATAAGATAGAAAAAGCTTAACATGCCTAATCAATGATTTTGCTTGAGTGAAGGGTATATTTTCACTAGGGTCATGACAGAGGAGTTCAACAATCAATGCAACCAACATCAATGTACATAAAGGGCTTGGCACTCTTGATTAAATGTCAGTTCCATACCCTCATACATGATAGAATCCAGTGGAAACGTTGCAACTTGCACCTACCAATCCTGAAATCCTGAACACTGTTAAGTCTACAAAATTTTGAATGGGATCTAAAATTCTAGTTTCTCCATATAAAGTCCAATGAGGTTTGAACCACTCTCAAACATCCTGAAACAATTAATGATAATGTTAAAAATTTAAGTAAAAGGATAGAAAATGAAAGAAAAAGGAGAATGCCAACTTAAGGAAAGATAAAGGAGAATTCCAACTTAAGGAAAGATAAAGGAGAATGTCAACTTTTACTTTAAGTATTTAATATTACCATTAATTACTAGGGATGGGTTTTGTAGGGCCCTAAGATTCGGTATTTTTTTCTTTTAAGTATTTTTTTGTTTATTTTTTTAAATCAAGATTTGGTGGTCCCTAGCCGCGTTGTACGAAACTGGCCGGTTCTATGCTTTAGGGTCAATTCCATACAGAACCGGTCAGTTATGGTACAAAACCAACTGATTCTATACAGAACCGGCCTTAACCAGTTTGAAACACCGAACCGGACCGGTACAACAGCAAAATCAGTCAGACCAACCAGTTCCAATAACACTGCCTCAAACACGGATTAGCCCACAAGATGAGGTGGATCTCTACAAATGACAACAAAATATCCTAAGGCAAAGATATCTCCATAATTGTCATGTACAGCCTCCATGAATGGATGTGAAAAGGTGGACGATTTCCTCATTTGATGTACCAAGTGAGGAAACATATCATAAGAAGGGGACACTCTTCTCTAAGACTTCGGCCAACTCAATTTAAATTTCCCTCGTGGTCAAAGTCGCTTACAGATTGGGTAATGCATCTAAGCTGATCTAATAATGGATGGCCCCATCAAGTCATGAACGCATGCTTGGCTCACCTTCATATGACGTATCAAACACTAACTGAGAACCCGCAACTTCATTTCATCATGGCTTCAAAATAATACAAGGCAGCTCAATGGTGTAATGTTTGTCATGTCATATATGCCCTCGATTTTTCTTGCACAAGCTAAGACATCCAGCGAACGGTTCAAATGGCAGTTCCATATGTCATGTAATTTGGACCCTTGATTTGGTTTGAACAAGTCGTGGGCCCCAAAGTCATAATGTATCGGCTCCTCCATTACAATGTCTTCAAATCAAAAAGGGTCACGATATGCCACGGTTCAAGGAAGGCAAGCCCATCAATATATGGCGTCACCTCCGTATTTGTGCCCAATGTGATGTCATGGCAAAGGTGTTGCTCCATGTATGAGAGAGGGTCCACTTATCGGCTATGAAGGTAATGGCTATGGCTAGCTCCATCGTATTAACCCCTTACATGGATGAGTAAAGGCCTTCAATAAAATATTATTTTTTTACCTCCACATATGTGCCCCTTGCATATGGGTAAAACAAAACATATGGTTGAGCTAGGTAACATTGCTATGAAATAGAGATGGTTACTTCTAGTACAACCCACCGTAAACCAAAGTCATAATGAAAGGAGACCATGGGATGTATGAGTGTTAGGCTAAGCTAACCAGGAACAACATTATCATCCACCAATGATATACCATAACACCAAAGAGCGTCTCACAACCATCAATCAAGGCATCAAGTGCAACCATAAACTTCTAACCCCCAAAGCTCCATCAACTAAAAATATGCAACCATGAAGGAACCAAGCCAATACAATCCAACACATAAGTCACTTCTCATCCCGTGCTACTAGCATCCAACCCTTGAGGGGCTAGAACCATCATGCATGAACCAAGGTGTAACATCTTCTAGTCAAATTGAACAAGTTTGCCCATGCAACACCATGATGAAGAAGCATGCTTCATAACCATCTAAGTATATATCAAGAGGATGATCCATCAATCAAAGGCAAGCAATGTGAAGAAAACCAAAAGATGAACCATGACCATGACGATCGACCAAGGAAAAAATGAATCTCTTTCACCAAGACACCATCCAATTGTGAGAAAGTATTATCTCCAAGTCAATCCCAAAAGTCCATGAAGAACATGATGCACAATTGAAGCAACTTCTACCAAAATTCCAATCTTTGGAAGGCTAGAATCATCATGCCACCCAACAAATCTTTGAATCATGTGATGAAAGTCACATGTGCAATGCTCATGCAATATGAGGGATAACAGGACCAACTCTAGACAGATGCATACTAGGGCACCTCCCAGCTTCAACAAAGTAGCCAAAGTTCTATTTGAAGCTTCTTTCCTTCAACCTTGGATGGTAGGAGAGCAGGGCTCCCTCACTCCTACATCCCCCCCAAGATCGTATAATTGAATCCCATTATGATGCCCGACAATGAGCCAATGCCCTAGAAACACCCCCTTCACCCTTGGTCATTAAGACCAAAAGACTTTGATATCATCTTTGTTTCTCTCTCTTTCTTGATCGGCATTGAGATGTCCAGTGTCGGATTCTCACTTTGCATAACTACATCTATGACACATATATATCTTTTGGGTTTGGTTTTAGCTAGACCTGGTGATAAGGTTAGATAGACACTTATCTAGGTTGCACTTTCTCTTTCGCTTTCTTTATCTTACTTTCAGCATTACCTAGGAGTTGCTTTTGCACTCCCACATTGTGTTCACACTGGATGTATCTTTTAGTCCCATTGACCTGCTTTTGTGGTCATTTGTTGGACATTAATAAAATTATCTTATCTTATCTTATCTAACCCTTCATAGATAGGTCTTTCTTCCATCTATGACACTCTTGACTTGAGGGACGTCAACCTCGAATGTGCCTAGATGGTAGCAGAATCTACCCTCATAGTTCGCTTCAGATCCTTTGAGAATCGTCTATGTACTTTGAGAGCCAAGAAGTGGCTTGTTTCACTCCCCATCAAGATTTACATTAATGTGCATCTTAAGCTATTGAAAGTGGAACTGAAGAAAGCTAGAGCACAAGTGGTGACCAAAAAGAACAAAAATGGGTTGTAATTCAAGATCTCGGGGTTGATATACATCATTCTCCTCCCCCATCGTAGTCACATCCCTAACCAACCAAATGATTGTCCCATTGAGTCAAGGAAGGGACAACTTCTATCTCCAAGCATGTTGGAACTATAATGGTTCCTTTTGGTCCTCTTCGAGTACTTTCCAAGATTTGCTCTCTACGCGGGGCCTTATCTTCCTCACCAAGGCGAATTAGATCCCTAAGAGAGCACTCTAAACTATTACAAGGCATCATTGGGATTCATCTTTTAAGACATGAGACACAAAGATCTAATAGAGCTCAAGGGTCAATGCGTGTTGCTTTCCTCATTCGTGACTATCTCCAATCCAAGGTATTAGTTTCGGCTTTAGATATGCATTCTAGATCTATGTGGATTCAGATTCAATCAAGCCCAATCTCCCCCTTTAGAACATTTGCATTGGTGTATGCTAATTCCCCCTCATGCCCTCAAGTTTTGTTCTTCACTCTGATGGTGATCCCTTCCATGAGCTATAGCTTGAGAATCAAGATCTCTCAATGCACCTCTCTACGAGATATCATTCCTCTAGGCAATTTGAATGCCCCACTAGGACTCTATAGACATCGACCTTTGATTTAGTCGATGGTGCACTTTGCCTCCATGAGATAGACCTAGTCATCATTGGTATCTAGAGAAGGTTAGATGATGGATCTAAACCTATCATTGCAAATGAGAGACACCTTCTTCACCTTGGTGAATCCCATGATCTTGTTATTCTCAATGGATTCTCCTACTATTGGGAGTCTAACAAGTTTAGTTGTTTTCCTCACAGTGGTGATGCAAGTGTTGTCGATTAGGCCTTGATCCCCCATATCCAAAATATCTTTATTTCTACCCCACCTCCCATTGCCAACCATGCTTCTCTAGCCTTCACACTACTAGACTTTTCCCTTCCCCTCCCCCATCCCTAAGTTCACTTGATAACCCACATCCCACATCTTATGACTCACTTTAATGTGAAATACGCTAACACCTATACATTCCACCTCTACCAACTTATCCCCAATTTCACCCACTTTTCTTCCCTTAATACAGTCATGACCAAATATGACTTACTATCTGAGGCCCTTTAAGAAGCCACTCTAGACTCCTAACCCCATACCACCCACCACAACAAACATGATTGACCCCGAGGTATTTTCTACATGAATTATTAGTTTGACAAAGAATACATGACCATGCATAAAGAACTCCTTTTTGTCCTCACCCATGACCCACCCTCCATTTCATTTAGCGATATGAGTATCAACATCTCCTTCCACATAAGAAACTAGCTTTTCCTGCTTCAAGGAGGCGCAAACTTCTCTTGGCCCTCTGCATTTCCCCTAAAACCTTTTGGCATACCCTCATCCCTAATAAAACCTCTCTTTCGTCTAACATTGACTACTAATCCTAGATTTCACATGTTACATCCCTTTAGGGTTTGTCATCTCAACCATTTGTTATTGTTTCATTCCCTTACCTCATGCCACCTATTTTTCCCAGGAAATATTAAAAGAGTATTCTGGGCCTTGAGCATTAGTAGAGTAGTCGATAGCGAAGGCCTCCAAGAGGAATTTCTCAAACATGGTATCAATTCTCTTGCATTTCATATTGTTGATTTCTTCAATGATGTAGTATGCTCGAGTTCCCCCCCTTGTGATCACAGCACATCATTCACCCAATTTTTAAATCAATTAATAAGCACTAATCCAAATAACTATAGGACTATCAGGAATGGGCGCACTTTGCCAAACTTTGTGCAATCTGGTTTTGAATATGTGTCTTTTGAAGCATTTGAAGAGGAACAAACTCAAAGCTAAACGACAAGCAAGTTTCAAGAATGGCTACTACACTATGCACCACATATTTACACTTTGAGCTATTATTGACTCGCTAAGTCACCTGACACGGGACACGGAGGACAAAGAAATACGAGTGTCCGACACGTGAAATTTTGACCTCGACAACAGGACACGGAGGACACGTTTATATATATATATATATATATATATATATAT
>SNQJ01S0009996.1:66835-96163 GCA_010110895.2 Picea sitchensis | reverse complement strand
CTCATATATGTATTGGAGGATAGTCATTGATTTTATGAAGTACTAACCCACTGCAAGCACATACTTTAGTTTTCTTTGTCTTGTCTCGCAAACAGGTGCCATCCAGTGGAAGACTTCTTCTCGACTATCTCATACTTGGCTGTAATCTGTGAAAGGGAACCTATTGTCTTGATCCATTATCCTTAGCCCTTCTTAAACCCAGATTACATTGGGGACGTCTCCCTTGGACTAGCCCTCCTAAATAGAAAGAGCCCCCCATCGAGGTGACAGTGGGTGGGGAAGCTCATGTTACGCCGGTTCCAAGCCTTGACTCAAGCTATCTAAGCCCTTCCTACAAACCGTGCGATAACAAGGCCCACATGACTTTTGGCACTTCATCTCCTAGGTTTAGGTTTTTGGATGTCTAGGATTTTGGCATTCATGTTTATTGTAAAGTGGCCTTCAAAGCCTCATTGTACTCATCTTCTGGCGAATGAGCGTAGCCGTCACATCTCTTCTCAGAGATAAAGCTGCCACCATTCTAGCGAGTCTTGCACTCTGGATTTTTACAGTCTCTATACATTTCTTTCATTAATAGAAATCATCTATTGTTGTGTTTCTTTGTTTCTGACAATATTTATGTGTATTTCATTGTAATATCTTTGCTTTCATTTCGTTCTGAAAATAATTCGAATCACCTCCCCAGGAGGAGGAGCACTAGATAGTTGGAGGAAAACACTTAGCCCTAGGAGCTTGGGACAATATGATATACACCTTGGAGATTGGATAATTGACTTGAGGACACTTGGGTTGAGAAGCATACTTCATGGAGGTTGGTTGTGGTCCTAGACACGTATGTTGAGGAGGAGCATTGGAGCTTAGTGACCACATTGGCACACATGAGATTAACATTCGGCACATGAGAAGACATGTGGCTGCTGGCACACAGTTAGAGAAGGATTTCCTTACACGAGGACACTTGGATAGTGAACAACCATGAAAGAGGGAGCATTGGACTAACAACTTATTGGAAAGCACACCATGTTGGAGGAGGGGTGTTGAGCCCAAGAAGGATCATGCTCAAAGGGAATTTCACCTTGGGGGTTGGATAAACCCTAGTTTGACACATGTACATCCTTGTATTGTAGAGCACTCCATGTGGGGTTGTCTTATTGGCTATTCATAAGGAATTAAGTCCTTGTTTTATGTTAGCCTCCCTCACCTACTCTATATATAAAGGGAGGAGAGAGATCTTGTATTTATCATCATCACTATACTCTATTCTATTCTTTGTATTGTCTTGGAAAAGTCTTGTTGGGAGCAAAAAGCTAGGGTTCATGACAAAACCCTAGGAGCATGACATTAGGATTCATGAGGAAACCCTAAGAGAAGACAAAAGGAGAGAGTGACCTCTTGGATGTTCATGGAGAGAGTGCTCTTCTGTGATGCTATGGTTTTCTCTTGTGATGCTAGGGTTTGTGCTATGAATGTAAACCCTAGAGAAGAACATGACATTGAAGATGATGATGGTTATTATGGCTCTTGTTATAGCACTAGGGTTTCTACCCTAGTAGAAGACATGGAGAGTGGATCTAACGTCTTACATGATTTTGGAGCCTTATTCTTGTGGGATGTGAGGCTAGAGCAAGATCATGGAGAGATGAGACTGACGATGAGTCTTGAACTTGGTGTGATGCCTTGCTTGGAAGAAGACTCCATTATTGTATCATTGATGTTCCATGGAGGTTTTGGTGCTTGTGTTGATGCAAGAGTTGAAGACCTAGGGTTTGAGGACTCAAACCTTAGGATGAACATGTAGATTTGGAGGCTAGCGCTAGAGTTGTCTTGCCATGTACTTGTGTGACACGACATGGCAAGGTATGTAAACCCTAAGGAAGACAACAGTGCTAGTGTGGAGAGCTCATGTGATACAAACTTGTCATACGTAATGTACTTAATCCAAAACTTCAAAGTAATCACATAAAATGTTGTGCAAAGCCAAAGAACATGAGAGAAAATAGATCAACCTTGAGAAAGATCTCTTGATAATAAAAAATAGAGAGTTATGTTCACTTGCCTCTTCAAGGGGGCAACCTCCTAAAGCAAAGCTCCAAATAGAACAACAATTCTTGAAAAAACTTACATTACCTTCTCCTCAATATATAGCTATCCATAAAGAATTTTAACTACCTACAAGCCCACTTATAATCAGGGCCTACTTAACTAATTTGGGTCTTACTAATAAAGAGGAACCTTTTTACAATGAATGACTATTAACTAACTATTTAGTGGGCCTTATTCAAAGAAAGTAAAGGGATTAGGGTAGGACCCTTTTTTGAACGTAGTGTTGTCCTCAAGGCTAAAGGTGATGAAATTGTTGTAGAATCATTTTCAGTTCCCATGTGGCATCTTCCGATTGCATATATTTCCACTCGATCAATAACTCCTTGATCATGCGCTAGCGCAACTTACACTCTCTAGTATCCAATACTACTTCTGGCTAGAGCCAAATGGAACCTTCTTCATCAAGTTCTGGTAGGTTGGTCTCCACTTTGCAATTCGATCCCACAACCTTCTTCAAACTGGACACATGAAAGACTGGATGAATCTTGGAGTACGCTAGGAGAGCCAACTTGTAGGCAACCGATCTAATGTGTTGTGTGATCTAATAGGGACCACAGAACTTGGGAGCTAGCTTATGGGGAACTTTATCTTTGAGCGATGTCTGTTTATAAGGTTGCAGGTGAAGAAACACTTGATCCCTTTTGGCAAAAGAACGTTCGGATCTATGTCGGTTAGCTTGTTTCGTTCGATTTTGTGTCGTAATCAAGTTATCCCTGAGGATACAGATAATGGCTTCTCTGGTGTGAAGCGTTCTATCTACTGCATGAACGATGGAGGTACCTAGTACATAGGATGTCACCGACAAGGAACTTTGGCCATAAATAGCTTCATATGATATCATTTTGGTAGCTACATGATAAGTGGTATTGTACCACTATGGCAAGGGGAAGCCATTGTGCCCATTGGTGCGGATTTTCAAAAGCAAATCATCTTAAATAGGTTACTAAGCACTTGTTGACCACTTATATTTGGCCATCAGTTTAGGGATTATATGCAATGCTTATATCCAACTGTGTACCTTGAATTTTAAATAGCTCTTGCCAAAATTTGTTGGTGAATGTGGGGTCCTAATCCAAGACAATGGAAGTGCACATACCATGTAGCTTAAAGATCTAATCCATGAAGACCTGGGCAATTGAGGAAGGAGTGACAGAATGAGCTAGGGCACAAACATGTGCAGCTTTTGAAAGACGGTCGACAACCACCATGATGATTGATTTGTTACCCGCTTTTGGGAGTCCCATGATAAAATCTATTGAGATGTCTATCTAAATCTATGTTGGGATTAGTAGTGGTTGCAATGCCCCTAGTATCTTTATCGTCTCTCCCTTGTTTCTTTGGAAAGTGTCACGAAATGCTATGAAATCTTGGATATATATTTCCATTCCTTCCCAGAAGAATGTGCATAGTTCTTTCATAGGTTTTATGAACGCCAAAGTGACATACTATCGATGATGCAAGCTTCCTCGAGCCATCTCGGACTTGGTAAGGATAAGGCAAGGAGTGACCAATCTTCCTCAAATTATCTAGATAAAGCATCAACCACAACATTTTATTTACCCTTCTTATATATGATCTCGTAATCATACCCCAGCATCTTGGTGACCCACTTGTGCTACTCTAGTAAAGACAACCATTGTTCAAGGAAGTACTTCAAACTATGATGGTCAGTATTGATCTAAAAACGCCTCCCTATGAGATATGGGTGCCAAGTCTCCATTGTATGAAGGATAGCCATCATTTCCTTCGCATATGTGGATTTTCTCAAATTGTGGTCACACAACTGCTTACTGGGGAATGCCAAGGGGCATCCTTCCTCCATCAAGTCTGCTCCGAGACCTTTGCCTGAGGCGTCACATTCCAAGACAAAAGTCTTAGTAAAATTGAGCACTATTAATACTGGAAAAGTGCACATGGCATCTTTTAAGCAACAAAGGCATGTGCTACTACCTCACTCCAGACAAAGGCATTCTTTTTAAGGAGTGAAGTTAGGGGAGTTGCTATTTTGCCATAATTTTTCACAAATTTCTTGTAGTATCCTGTAAGTCTTAAGAATCCCTGCAAGCTTTTCAGTGTTTTGGGACAGGGCCAATATTGCATAGCCTCCACTTTCTTGGGATTTACTTGTACTCCATCCTAACTTACAATGTAACCCAAATATTCAACTTCAAGAACCCCAAAAGCACACTTGGAGCCTTCACGAATAATTGGTTGTCCCTCAAGAGTTGCAAGGACTTATCAACATGCTCTATGTGTGATTCCCATCCTTTACTATAGATCAATATATTATCGAAGAGACCAGCACAAAGTTGCGTAAGAAGGGTTTGAAAATCTTGTTCATGAGGCTTTGGAAAGAGGATGGAGCATTACAAAGACCGAAAGGCATCACTAGAAACTTATAATGACCTTCGTATGTCCTAAAGGTTGTCTTAGGGATGACTATCTCTTTCATCCTGATTTGGTCGTATTTTGAATGCAGATCAAGCTTAGTGAAAAACTTGGCTCCATGAAGTTCATCTAGGACATCATCAATAACTAGGATATGAAATTTGTCCTTGATCATCAACTTATTGAGAGCCCTAAAATCAAGACACATGCGCCAAGTTCCTTCCTTCTTTAACACCATGGCTACTGGCGATGAGTAAGGGCTTGTACTGGGACGTATGACCCCTACCTCCAACAGTGCTTGAATGATCTTTTCTATTTCATTCTTTTGTGCAAAATCGTTTCGATGAGGGCATATATTTGGTGGTTGAATTCCTGGAATCAAGGGAATACCATGGTCATGCTCTCCACAAGAAGGGGGTAAACCCTTTGGTGTCTCAAAGACCCGATGATGTTTGTCGAGGACCAGCTACAAGTCTGGGTGGATTTCTTATGTCGAACTTCCCATAACATGTATGGCATTAAATTGGGAAATAATGCCAAAGTGGCCTTTCTTTAATAACTTCTCCATACGATGAGCGCTGACAATTTCAGGAGGGCCTACCTGAAGCCCTAGAAGGGTGTGTACATGACCTTTAGTGAAACTCATATATAGTTCCTTGAAATCCATGGTGACTAGTCCCAAGGTGCATAGCCATTCTGCCCCTAATATTATATCACAACGACCCATATCGATGGCAACTAGATGGGTTTTGAGATAATAGTCTCCCATCTAGAGTTTGACATTTTCACATCCACCCTCACATTTCCTCATACCTCCATTGGCGATCATGATTTAAAAGTTGTGCATTGGGTGGACAAAACAATGGGTTTCTTCTGCCACTATCTTGTGAATGAAATTGTGAGTACTGCAACTATCAACTAATTCTACAACTTTTCGGTGCTTGATGTAGCCCGTAAGTTTCAAGGTTTGTGAAGTCGAAACACCCGATAAGAGAGATTAGGGGTTCTTCTTGAGGGAATTGATGTTTGATATTTGCATGAATCGGAGTGTTGGTGTCTTCAACCTATAACTTCGATGTCTCTTTGGTAGTTATGTGTTCGATCACGGTTGGAGTGGTCATATAAATTTGGAACATTTTTTGCTCTTTACACCTATGACCTGGAGCATATTTTTCATCACAATTAGAGCAAAGTCCACGCCTTTGGCGGTTTGCCATTTCTGTTGGAGACAACCTTTGTACTTTCAAGGGATGAGTAGGGATTGTGCTGGAGAAATTAACCTGGGAAGGGCGAGTGCGGGAAGTGAAAGAGGGTTTTTTGGTTTGTGCATTGATCACCATCTCTTCTTGTAGAGCCCTCTGAGATGGTTCCAACCAGGTAGCGCGATGTTGCATTCTATCTTGTGCTTGAATCTCCTCCTTGAGGCCACTAATGAAACATTCTTTATAGAAAGAATGTGTTAAGCTCTCTGTACAGATGGCTAATTGCTCAAAGTTTGACATAAAGTCTGCGACTAAACCTGTTTGGCATAAATTGGTAAGCCACCCCAAATAGTGAGTATCTCTATCGAAACATACATGGTAGCCTTAACAAACTAACTCCAAGCAATGTAGCCTGCATAGGATTTTTTATGCCATTCCCACCATTGCCATTGTTCTAGATCCAGATACAAGACACCCACCCTAAGTTTCATCGTGTTATCAATAATTCCATGGAGAGCAAAGTAATTTCCATCTAAGTGACCCATCCTGACAGGTCCGAACCATCAAACTTGTTCAGGTCCACTTTAGGAAAACATTGCCACATGTTATTATCCATCGGTCTATGTCTATGAGGACCCTGTTATCGCACAGTTTGTAGTTGGAGTAAAAGATGGATGGGATAAAGGAAAACTGGCGAAACTGAGACTATCCTACCACTGTCACCTCGATAGGATAGCTCTTTTTGTTTAGGGTGGTAGTCCCAGGAGAGATGTCCCCAGTGACCTGGGGTTTTGAGAAGGCAAAGGTTTAAAGATAAGTATAAGTTTTCCCCCCTCGCAAATCACCACCGACCAGAAAGTTCGGCTAATCAGCCAATAAAGATAACCGGAAGTACAAATGATCACCAAGAGTGTACCTACCCGAGACAAAGCAACAAGAAAACTATACATGCGCAAGGTCACTTGCTTGGTTAGTGTTGATTTTTCATAAGCATTAGGTTAAGCATGAAATTCATTCCATTTCATTTAACCATAACCATAAATGTTGTAGCAACCAAGATCACAAGAAGAAGCACCATGCACAAGAACACAAAATGTATCATGGGAAACCCTTCTCAACAAGGGAAGAAAACCCAGCCAAATCCTTTGCTATAATCTTCAAGAGAAAGACCTTTACCAACAAGAAATACCTAGCACACAAGAGGGTGCACAAAACCCTAGAACTCTAGTGCCCAAGAGAGGTGCGCACCTTTTGCCAAAGAAGTGTACTTGCTGAAATTTCCAAACTCCCAAGAAAGATATGTTTCTACAATGGGAGATTTCCCTTTACTTATATTAGACTTGTCCTATCAACTGAAGTGTCTATTGGCACAACAGGGCCGACCTCTCTAAGACATAATATATTTATTATTATTATTATTATTATTATTAATATTAATTATCTTTTACATTTATTATTAACTATATTCAGGTGGGGCCGACCTGTACCCTTTATATAACAAATAGGGTTACAGGTAGGTCTGACTCTTGAACAACACATAGCAAAGGATCTGATACACCCACTAGTGCCCATCCACTAGGGGCACATCCATAGGGATGTCATATCTCCGGCTCACTGCATTACACAGATGAACCAGATCTTCACACATTCACCTGTGCTCATCCACAGGCACGTCCACTCTACAGATCTGCTTTCCCACTACCACCGACAAGAGAATCAACTGGAGTCTTCTCGTCAACTCTGCTGCTCAGAGGAGGCTATCACATCATCTTAATTTCCGCTCTCATGACGATGTGCCGAGCACTTTTGGGATTTCACACGTTCACCTTGTGCTCGGCCACAGACACGTTCTAACTCAACAGATCGCTTTTCCACCGGATAATCATCTGGAGTTCTTCTCACTCTCTGAATGGAGGAGGTCATCTCTATGTTCCTAACTCTATCTCAGGCCGGAACCACGTACCCTTCTTAGGGGCTTTCTCTCAAGTTTGTAAGCTGAGAGAAAGACTCACATAGCTGCTATGTTCCACATCTCACAGGTTTGTAAGCTGGAGGATGTCTCCCATAGCTACATTCATCAACACTCCCTCTCAGCTAGGGAGGCATTCTTCATCACGCCAAGTCTCATCAGATGTACTCTGTATTTTGTTTTTTTTGGCTAGAGTCATCAATACTCCCTCTTAACTCGGAAGGCGTTCTTCACCAAGTCGGTTTGGTGTAAATGTCTGCAGTCTGCTCAGGTGTAGAAAGGTACTGCAAGTAGACAATTTTCCTCTGCATCATATCTCTGACATAAGAATATTTCATCTCACTATGTTTCAATCCATTAAGAAAACACTGGGTTCCTTAAGGAGCTTTATACATGGCTCTTGATTACGATCCATCTCGTGTTCAAGTAAATCTGATAGAAGTTTGTGAAGCCACTTTGCTTCCCTCAGTCACTGCTATATGCTCTGTCTTTGAGGTACTCAAAGCCACAGAGTTTTGTTTCTTGCTGCATTTAAGAAACCATGGCAATCTTCATTGTAGAACATCAATCAGATATGTTCTTTCGGTCCATTGTACTTTCTGCTCAATTTGAATTGTCATGTCCGGCAAGCTTAAGTTCATACTGGAGGCATATCTCAGGCCATATTCAACTGTGCCTCGTAAATACATGATATGTTGTCATCTAGTGAGTCTATCTCGATTGACTCATGAAATGACTAAGCACATTCACTGCATGGCATGAATCAAGTCTGGTGTTAACCTGATACATTGGTGATTCATTCAGTTATGGGTCAGTCTCGTCTGAATCATCATCAATCTTCTTCTTTAAATCCATCACGGTGGATTTTGCATTCTGTCATACTGAACTTCTTTAATATTTTCACTGTATATTTTCCTGGACTCGGGAAAATCTCATCGGTCCTCTATCATACTTCGTGTCCCAAGAAGTAGTGCATCATACTTAGATTCTTCATCTCGAATTCAGAAGTCAAGGATTACTTGTATCCAACAACAAGGTTTTCTGAATAAGTCATCAGGATTAGGATCTCGTTACCAATACTGTAATGATATAGGTTTGGATCAACAACACTCTTGTTGAATTCCAAACTCATTAAGAATCTATCTGTCTGATATAGTTTCCAACTCATGGATGGTAGTATGGAAGGAAGTGTATCGGGTTCACTGGATCAAGTGTCTCATCATAGGCAACTCCCTCTGTTTGTGAGAAACCTCTGGCTATAGATTTCGTTTTGTATTTCTCAATACTTCCATCAGTTGTATGCTTGATCTTATAGATCCACTTGGAAGTTATCACTGACCTTCCTTCTGGTCCCTGAATAATGTATTTTACATCGTTCTCTAAGATATACTGGTACTCTTCTATTATGGCATCTTGCCATACCTGTTCTCCTGTTGCTTCTCTAAGACCAAGAAGCTCATCATCAATGAAGTGGCTCATGACTGAAGGATAGCTCGAAAATCTCTTTTGCTTTCTCGGGATGTGCCTTGAGAGGCTTGTATGTTTCTCTGCCTTTTGCAGAGTGAGTCTAGGTAGGCCTTTTATGCCCTATGACCTGTGGGTGCCTTTGTAGAAGGCGAACTGCACCTGTCCTGGATGCAAATGTTTCCAAGCCCATTCATGCCTTTTATTCTTTATTCTTTATTGTTTTTTCTTTCAAGAAGTTAATCAGGGGACACTGCCCTGGCGTGGTGACCAGTGGTGGCAATGTTACCCACAAGCACTTTCACGGAAATGGGAAGGTTGGCTCGTGATGAGACCCCCTTTCTCTTGGTTATGCCACCAAGAGCCACTACCCTGGCGTGGTAACCAGCTGCTAGTAGTGTCATACCGCTAGATGCCCATGGACCTAATAGGCTGGCTCGTGATGAAACCCCCTATCCTCTGACTAGGTCTTGTTTTTATTATTTTTATGGGTCCCTCTGTTTCTTGCTGAGAAGCCTTTTACTGCTTTCTCGGGGATCCCTGAGCGAAGCATCTCGAGGTTTTATTTTTAGGCTTTTATCTTTTGCCAATTGCTTTTACCTTCTGGGCCTTTAGACCCTTCTTCCCACAAGGCAAGGTGCAACCCTTAAATGATTGGCCAACCCAATGCCCAGACCAATGTAATGGGATGGATGAGCGGGAAGTAAGATGGAAAGTGGTAAGTATGACGGGAGAGGACGATGACTCTTCAGAAATCCCCCCAGTGGCAACTCAAAACCTATGGGCACAAGCTTACTAGGGCATCCTGTCATTCCCCCCAAACATGGTCAAGTGGATAAGTATAAGATCCAAACACCCGTTAGAAACAAAAAGAACTAAATGCACATATTCAAAGGTTTTGAGGATAAGAGTGACACATACCATGATACCCGAACTCATTACCTCATAGAGCAAGATCCATCTCTGCTACAAGACCAAGCCGAGGTGATGGATGTTGCTGCTGCTGACAAAGTGGAGGCGCTGAAAGGAAGAAAAGATGGGCCCTCCAGGGCCATGCTCAAGTCAATCTGGTTCTCAGTACTCCATGTCTAGTACTTGTGGGCCTCGAGATATAATCTCCTTAGTTATCCCTAAAAATGGGGGATAACGGACCCAAAGAGGGTTGTTGTTGGTTTAATAGTCCTAAGTTATAAGTTTCTTCCTGGTGTGGCTCAATGTGTTGTGCATTCCAGGGTTCTTCTAGTATGGCTCAAGCTAGCATAACGCCAACTTTTCATTCATCATCTTTTCGAAGCTGACTAAGACCTATTGATTTTTCTGTTACAACTTCTCATCCAACTTCTAATCGCAACCTTTTATGTTCTGTTGAATTTGTTGAACCCAAGTTTCCAGACTTTCCTACCTACTAAAAGTAGAGCAGATGGTCATATTGTCCGAGGTGTTGGCATGAGGTGGTTTATAGAGCTCCACCATGGGTGAGCTTATTAAAAAAAAGTTACCAAGTCTTCAGGACAAAGGAGCGTCAAGTGCTATAGCTGTCTGATATATGTGTGGAGTCCAATAGTAGTACTCGGCCCAATATCTCAAGGCACTAACTAAGGAGGCTCAACCATGCCCTTAGCCGTACTACTCAACCACCTAGGTACTAGAGAGTGATCTCCCTGAGTGTTGCTCTCAGTGTGCTATGGCAACAAGATGGTCGATTAGCTTATCTAAAGTTGGTTTCAGGTATACCTAAGGGACTTCCTACGTACCCGAGGGTACGTGGAAGTGAGATTCCATATATAGGTACTACTTCAAGGGGTACCAACAAGTGCTACAAGGGTTTCCAACAATGTGATTCCACTCGTGTTTCCTGCGTGTATTTTTCCCCAACCACAATTTTACTTGTTGAACAATAGATCATTATGTTATTTAAAGAGGCGGGAACACATCTCTAAAAACAATTCAAAATTTAAGAGCTTGCTAACCCAAGAAAAAGCTCTAAAATTCACCAGAAAAATAACTTATTTTTTCAAGGTAGGGTTTGAGGCCGAAAATGTTAAATGATCATAACTTTTGTTGTACTTCTTGGATTGGATATTATGACCCCAATTATGAAATGCCACAGCTTCTCTAGATGTAGTAGCACTTGTTTGACTGAAATCTATCCACTCTATCAAAAGATATTCGATCTGAGAAATTCATGGTCGTCACCGAAAAAAAACCCTAAAAACACTAATTTTAAATCAAGATAACTCCAATTCCTGAACTCTGTTTTGGACGATTTTTTTTAACTTAGGTATTTTTTCGAGAGAAATTCCGATCTGCGGCTGATTTCTTCAAATTATGTATAGAAAGTTTCATAAATCGATCTGAATGTTGCTGTCCTCATTTTTCCATCAAAAATTTGCAAAAAGGAGAAAACAAAATTCTCCCTTTTTTGGCCCAAAAAAGATCTCGGAAACCACTTGTAATGTACTTAATCCCAAAACTTCAGAGTAATCACAAAAATGTAGTGCAAAGCCAAAGAACACGAGAAAATAGATAAACCCCAAGAAAGATCTCTTGATAATAAAAAATAGAGACCTAGGTTCACTTACCTCTTCAAGGGGGCAACCTCTGAAAGCAAATCTCTAAATACAATAACAACTTTTGACAAAACATTACATAACCTTCTACTCAATATATAGCTATTCATAGAGAATCTTAACTACCTACTGGCCCACTTATAATGAGAGCCTACTTAACTAATTTGGGTCTTATTAATAAAGAGTATCTTTTTTAAAATGAATGACTATTAACTAACTATTTAGTGGGGCCTTATTCAAAGAAAGTAAGGGGGTTAGTGTAGGACCCTAACATTGTATGTGCCAAGGACTTGCCAATGTTGATGCTAGCGTGTAGAGGATCTTTGGGAGTGACCAGCTTTGGTTGGGAGTGATTCCTAGCTAGGAGGAGTTGGTGTCTAGGGTTTTCTTACGGTTTCCCTAGCTAGGGTTTGGAGAGCTTTACTTGCAGATTTGATTTTCAACTTACATTATCTTCGTGATTGAACAGATTTAAGCCTTGGTTATTCATGCTGATTTGACATAACATAGAGCTAAATTCATTAAGTGATTTAACACATCTAGAAGATAAGAGGGCAGATTTACTGCTGTTATAATCTTCTGTAATAAGACATTTCAGATCTGTTATATGCTTAGAAAGTGTGTCCGAAGGGCTGTAACTTATTGGCATTGAAATCCACTTGTTCAGTATTTATTTTCTTGCGCAGCCTGGTAAATTGGGTTGGACAGAAGTAAAATAATGGCTTCTGTAATTAGTATTTTAGATTCATCCCTAAGGCTGAAAGTTCACAGGAAATAGATCTGGGAAACCTCAAGTAAATGAGGTGAAATTTCTGAAATTGCATTAAAAGTCAGATTTTCAAAATTACAACAAAGATCACTAGAGTATACACCTACTTAAGCATCCAGTTCACGGGCCCTAAATTCAGCACGAGACCTGCTTCCCAACCCCAACTCAACAAGGGGCATGCATCTCTTTCTGTGCTTGACTGTTAGTGTTTCCACTTGCATTATCAAAATATTCCAACAAAGATGCATCTTTTTGAAACCATCAACAAATCTATTGTTTTTTGTGACATCAAAGTTTGGGGACCTAGTTTAATTTCAATTGGTTGGGTGTGTGGAAAAAGTCCAATATATCATGCTTTAGAATATGGTCCATTGCAATCGCACTATCCCACGGGCCACAGTTCACACCGGAGTTTGGTGCCCATCCCTTAGACCTTGAGAACATTTTTAGGCTTGTCTTTTTTCTTCATAGGATTCAAACCCTAGGGGACTCAACTATCCCAACTCAACAAGGGATATGCATCTCTTTCCATGCTTGAGCGTTAGTGTTTCTATTTGCATTTTCATGATATTCCAACAAAGATGCATCCTTTTGAAACCATCATCAAACCTATTGTTTTTTGTAACCTCAAAGTTTGGGGACCTACTTTACTTTCAGTTGGTTGTGTGTGTGTCAGAAAAGACAATCTATCATGCTCCATCATATGATCCATTGTAATCGGACTATCCATGGGCAGTTCTTCACACTAGAGTTTGGTGCCCATCCCTTATTCCTTGAGAACATTTTTAGGCTTGTCTTTCTTCTTCACAAGATTCAAACCTTACGGGATTTAGCTACTAGATGAGAGAGATATCCTTATCTGTCCCTTTGTTCTTCAGAGGGGATTGTCTCCTTAAGCCTCTCTAGAAGTAGATAATGTTCATTCTCTAAAGATTCTCCGCTTATTCATTCCATTGACATTTCCATTGAGTACCTCCCTACCTTTAGGTACTCTTTGGGCGCCTATGGGCCACCTACGGGCCACCTACTCCCTACTAAAGGGGAGATCAACAAGGCAATGATGGATGACATATACCTGTACGACATTCAGCTCACTTGTATCTCTCCCCCTTAGACTCTTGGCCCCAAGATGGCCCTCTGTTATGAGCATTTTCTGCAGCTGCAAGATAGTCTCATTGTTTGTCCCCACTATATTTTGTGTCACCGGTCACATGGCCTTATGACTCCACTCAACCAACTAAGGGTTTGTTCCCACTGCTTACAAGTCGCGCCAGATCACCACATCCTACGAGTGAAGAGGATATGAAAGTTGTGCCATCTTTAAGAGATTGAGAGTGAGGAACAAATTGTCTTCAAATATCCCATATATTGTGAGATGTGGGGGAGATATTGTTGTCGCCCTTATGCACACTTGCAGACGTGAGCTAAGTCCGGCTCACTTAGTGTGCCCTCGGAGACACAATGTCTAAGTTCTTGCCCACACTGTCACCTTGACAAGAACTTCTTCCGTCTAGGCTTACTCCTAGGGAAGCCAGAGCCCAAGGGGGTTGTCCCTAAGTTGTAAGTTAATTTTATTAACAATGTCTAGGAGTTTGTTTTAATTGATTATAGGTTAAAGGGAAAACTAGCCTATATGACAATGACAATGCAAAGTTTAATCTAAGTCTAAACTAAATGCAAAGTCATTGCTTCCCTAGAATGTGACTAAGAATTTGATGCAAGGTTGGGCAATGGGGTCAACTAAGTGTAAGGGTGTTCGTTACAATAAAATTATTACAATTAAATCAAAACTACCCAAACCCCAAGATTAGGATTATACAAAATTATACAAAGTTACAACAAAGATGTTCAATGAATACAAGATATACAAAATATACAATGATTTCACACCCTAGGGCCAAGCATGCCCCAGTGGGTTTTAATCCACTTGGACTATGTCTCAGCAGCATCTACCCACTCCAAGCACTTAAGGATGAAACAAGTGATGCTTCCCCAGGTGGGATACTCCAGAGCACTTGTACATCCACACCACAACAATGATAATTGATCCTCGAGATATTACGATTAAGCATGACCATGCATCACCCATTAAAGCACTTCATGGTGGTTGCATAAACAGATATATCAAATGGGATTATCCACTGAAGTTATGTTTGTCTATCAATGCATCTACTTCCCCCCAAAACATACAAGGTGATCTATGCAACTAGATGTTCTTTATTAGCGTTTAGATCCCAACCCCAAACTATGTGTCGTCTCAACTCCTTATTACCTTGAATAAGCTGCTAGGTGCTCAGAGATCTTGGGCTTTTACCTCTGACCTAACTTCCAAGGAATTAGGCCCAGTCATTTCACCACATTTAGAGGTGAAGTGAGAGAAAGGGATCCTATGAATCAGGAATGGTCCCCATACACTTCCCCAAAGGGCCCTCTGCAGTTTTTAGATGCTTAGCTTAGGTTGTTTAAAGACTCCTGAAGTGTTTCTAAAGTATTGTTAGGATCCTCGGGTGGATCTTTAGGTTGGTTAGGTTAGTTTTAAAATAAGTTTAAGCACTTGTGTTTTATCTTCTTTATCGTAAGGAAATGAGTGAAAATGCTTAAGAGTGCTTGCAATATAGAGAATTACCATCATTTACATAAAAGATCAAGCAATAATGAGGGCAAGGCTTAAACCATCAATACCATCACATGTGAGATAAACTAAAAGATATAACCATATAACCATAATCCACAAAGCATGTAATGAAAAGATAAATGAAGTTTTAAGTTTTTAGATGTTTAAGACCATAAACATATGAGTTGGATGACGTACATGTGTGCTAGCAATAAAAGGTGTGATAACTTGCAAGATAGATGAACTATGTTGTGAACATAAGCATTAAACCATCAACACCTATTCTTAAACAAGTGTCACATGTATGTCAAAGACCATAAGCACATTACCATAAGCGCATTTAAACATGAAGGACTACAGTATTTAAAACTTATGATTATTAAATATGAGCATCAAAAGGTATATGTCTGAGATAATGTAATTATGAGCAGAGTTATGACTGAACGTCAGGGAGAGGCATCATCCAATGGTGTGTGGAAACTGTGTCTATGAGAGCATCAATGTGTTAAACAATTCCAGCGTTAGGATCATAAACACTTAAACCAAATTACCCACAGTTTGCAACTTGTAATGATATGAGTACTGAGTTAGAACGTGAGCCTAAAGTGTGTGAGACTGTAGGTCTTTGATATCATCAATATGTTGAACGTTTGAAGCTTTAGGACCACAACATATGAACTAAATCAACCACAGATATATGCAATATGCTGTTATACTAATTGAAGAGGTGAAATTTGTATTTAAAGGCTGAGAAAGCAGTCGCATTACACTAGAAATATAAACTCAGTAGCTATTTGTTATCACGAGAACTTTTCAAAACCTAAGCATTAAAAAGCGTTTGAAACGACAAACTATGTGAAACCAGGGATAATAAATTAAGCTATAGGCGATATGCTAAAACCATCCACATGTGAACTGTGAGCATGTAAGTGTTCAAAATATTTATACTAACATTACAAAGGTTATTTATAGGATGATAGGATATTCAAGCTGTGATGTATGAGGTACACGAAATTATATAGAACCTTTTTAAAACAGTGGATGTCTGAAATGCTAGTATTAGGTGTTGTGTTGGAAATAGGTCACTTAGATTATGCAAGTTTAAACTCTTGATAGATTTAGGTTCTTATCATATGTGCTAAGTGCTCAAACTAGAAAGTGACAACTACCATATATGCATTCAATAGATAAAAGCATGGCAAAACATAAGCATATGTTAGTTAGGTTCTAGAGTACTAACCAAGGTGTGGTGTTATATGTGCAGCAGAGGATAGGTATGGTCGTGGGCTAAGGTTGGCAGAGACGTGACTTAACAAGTGCTTAGGGTATGAGCAACAGTGAGGGCCGAGAGCATTCACCACAAGGTCAGGCCGAGAGCAGCAATGGGTGGGAAGAGGACTGTTATATGCAAAGGCCGAGGGTTTCAAAGGAGGCTAGGGCCGAGGGCTGTAAAAGGCTCAACACCTTAAGGGAAAGAACACAAGACCGTGGCCCAAAGGAGATCTTAATAAGTGGGAGGCGAGGCTTACAGAAATGGTGGTAGCTAAAAAGAAGGTCAGGGAAAGAGGCTTAAAGGGATATGACCGTGAGGTAGGAAATGCCTACAAAGTTTGACAGGGCCGTGAGCACTAAGGCTAGAAAATGCCTCCACAACAGGTCCAAAACCAACAACCCAAAATCATATAACTCTTATGCTAAGTAAATGATCAAATCAAGAACATATACAAATGAAGAAACTGGACTTAGCAAGGTAAATCTATCTTAAAGGGAATGAAAGAATAAAAATTTGATTAGATCTAGGTTAACCTAAGCTATATAAGCAAAAGAATGATCATATCTGAAGACTAAACTGCTTCTAAGGCCCAAAAAGGTTAGAACACTTGATATGGAAAGTGAGAGAAAGGGAGAGATGTTGGGGCTCAAAGTGCAAAGCCTCCAAGGTGTTTGGGCAAACTAAAGACAGAATGCAGCAGCTATCCACAAAAACCTAATGTTTGGAAGCACGCAAAGAGGTGCTACAAAGCCTCTCAAGTATTGGAAAATTCCTATGCATGCATAGAGATCTTCCAAGCAACCAATAGAGTATAGAAATGATATAAATGACCTATCTAAAGCTAAAACCAAGGTTGAAAAAATGTATGTGGTATGACTGCAGAAAAGGGTTAGAAAAAAATAAGATTGGGTTTGCTTACTGGGCCTCAAAGGAGGACTCTGAAGACAACTTCCCAAGTGAAACCTTAGAGATGACACACCAAAACTTGGGCTACTGTTATGGCATAGATGGATTGCTAGAACAACACTAAGAAGAGTTCACTACAAACCTAGGTCATTCATTGAATCATAAACTGGTGATGGATAACATTCAACTAACATACCTAAGTAAAACCCTAGGATCAACTCCATAAACAATATGCGGAAAACTAAAGCAATATCACCTCATGGGGTGGAGCAAAGAAGATCACTAACAATGCACCATGAAGTCCTCCAAAGCTTTTCTCTTTGTTATTCAGAAAATAGAGCAGAGTGAAGTGGATGGCAATGTGGCAAAGAGCAAGAGATGGAGTGAAATTTGACTATAATGCAATTGCTTAAAGAGAATGGTGAAGAAAAATATTAAGAGGCTAGGGTTTTATACCTCTAGAGGCAAAAGGGGAGGTCTTGGATCAATGCCAAGTGTTGGTTAGCTAGCTAGGAGCACAAATATCTCTAAGTGAGGTTGCCTAGCTAGGGTTTTAGTCTTTGGAATGAAGCAAAAACGAAGTGCTTAGGTGGAGGCACAAGAATGGTCAAGAAACCATCTAGAAAAGGCGTTTTAGTGCCTCTAGGAGGCCCCTCGTGCCAAGCTAGGTTGTTAGTTAGGTTTTTTTGGGTGGGTTTTGCACACTCACCAATGAGAGGTGCGCACCATAGGAGGAAAAGAAGGGGCGGCCAGCTAATAGAAGGTTGTTGGGGAGTGGGAAAGTCACACTAGGGTCGCCTAGGTCAAAGGGAAAGGACCCAAGTTCTACTTTTGGAACGTTGGGTGTGGTTAATGGTCAAGGGAGTGCACAACTAACAAGAGGGGCACACCACAAGAGGGACGTGAGGGCCTAGGAGAGGAGAGTTAGTTAGGATGAAGGTTTAGTTAGGTAAATAGTTAGGGTTTTGGTCTAAGGTTAGTCTAGGAAGCCGTACCATAGCCTTAGTAGCCTTGTTTAGCGTTTCGAGGATTTATTTATTGAATTATTAAGTGTGGGTCGAATTCCCATAGGGCAAGAGTTTAATTAAGTAGAAAAGAGTGGGTAAAAAGGTCAAATTGAGTTAGGAAAAGGTGGGGGAAAGGGTTGGGTAGAGTTAGGAAGGTTTCTTTTTGCCACTTTCCACCTTGCATCCATCACTTAACTCCAAAAGCTGGTGCGTTTTAATAAATCTATCCCAGCAATTAAAATTCTTTGATATTGCTTCTCTTGACTCTAAGTGGACTTTATTTGTATAAAATATTCAGAGTGACAGCGGTAGTTAGCCAGAATTTCCATTCATTTTGAGCACAAATACTACTGTCAAAGACGCAGTTTTTACATCATTAAGCTCAAAAAAATAATTAATTAATCAAATAATTAATTAAAAAAACTTAACTTCAGCCAGGAATCTATCAAGACTCAAGACATTGCCTAGCATGGTCTGTTAATAATCCT
This sequence comes from Picea sitchensis, assembly GCA_010110895.2. Classification (NCBI taxonomy): domain Eukaryota; kingdom Viridiplantae; phylum Streptophyta; class Pinopsida; order Pinales; family Pinaceae; genus Picea; species Picea sitchensis. The sequence goes on along the minus strand of SNQJ01S0009996.1, from coordinate 77,410 downwards.
AAAAGGTTACTCATTGAGCGAGATCATCAGAGCGCCTTCCACCACTGGAAGCTGACTGCAGGAAGAGCTCCAGGAAAGTTAACTGGTAGTTAGTACATTAACCCCACGAGATTAAAAAGCCTAGATAGAAAGAACTCCCACGATGTCAGCATCCAAGGAATTGCACGACCTGAAAACTACTTGATCCATCGGTTGTTATTACATTATTACCTCAGCAGTCGCGTGGAGATCCAGATTTACATCCATGCAGACATTATTACATTATTACCCTCGCAGGGGTGCGGAGATCCCGTTTACAAAAATATAAGTGCTGGTGTTTAAAAACACCCAGTAGAACCCTGTTGTCTTCGACATAGAAAATCTTCATGAAATGAGTTGACCTCCATGCTAAACGAGCGGTCAACAGATATCACTACATGTTCTGTGATTTTGGAGGGTCTCTTACCACCTTCTTTCATTTCCTAGTCAGAGATTTCTAGCTTTATACATATGTCAATTGATCATGACCTCACCTTGTGAGACCTTTTCAAACCTTGCAACACTAGGATCATGACCTCTTGTTTCCAACTTTTCTCAATGACTAGAGACACTGCACGTCATGCAAATTCATAGCCACAGATGCAAATGACATCAGATCTATGAGACAACACACATTTTCCCACTCAGTTACTAAACTTCTCACCTCCATGAGGTCATTAGGCCACTCTTTCTCCATGTGTGGTGCTTACCCTCAATGCAAATCAAGTAGGAAGATTTTCGTCACCACATTTTTCACTTCAGCCTCATATTTTAGGAGAGCTTTGACAAACTGCTCCCATGTTCCTCCCTAGTTCACCCAATCAAGCCCTCTGAACCCCAAGCACTCCCCATAGGACATTATCAATCTTCGCATCAACTTCATAGGGATAGATGATGACAAGAATGTTTGTACTCCCTCCTCTACTTCTACCTCTATCTTTATCTCTAATATTGAATCATCTTTCCTCCCTTGTCAGTTCACCCTTTCTCATGTACTTGTTTAATTTTATTGTACTTTCATATGTATCTTCTCATCTTTCAGAATTTAGGAGTGATCTTGGCATTCCCAGAGTCCAATGTTAATCGATTGTATCTTCTAGTCCCATCAACCTTTTGTGGACATCAATAAAATTATCTTATCTTAATATATCATCAACTTTCTACTTAGGGTATTTTTCCCAAGCTTGTTGCCAAATGAACCATTTACTTAAGTAGAGATGTCATCCTTTCCTTCCAAACTGAAACAATTCAATCTCACCTTACTAATGTACCTAGTTCTCTACAACACTTGATCTTGTTGCAATGTTGCCTATTAGTCTAGAACTAAGTCTTTCACTACACGATCCAACATATCCTCATTAGAAACTTCATCTAATAATTATGGTAGAAACAACTTTAATTGGACACTTCACTACACCAAAGCATCTTTGAATGATAAGCTATCAATGTCCCTTAACAAACTAGCATTGGTCCCATTGCATCTCCAAAGGAGTCATCTTCAATTTCAAGAGGCAATTCAAGGTTTGGCATACCTAAAACCCATGCATCACAAATATTCCACTTCAAGGTTTCAATGCATGCTCGAGTTGTGGTCCATCAAAATGCTCAACCTCCTTTAGTGAAAGCATTAAAATGTGTTGCAATGTCTAAGAAGCATTCTACAAACTTCCTTAGATAATTGGCTAACCCCATAAATCCTCTCAATATAGTCAAACTCTCTGGGCATGGTCAATTCATATTGGCCTTGGACTTCTTCGAGTCTATATGGAGTTCACCTCTACCAAAAATAAACCCCACGCAAGTTTTGTCTTGAAAACACAATTTCTTCATATCAGCTTGTAATTTGTGCTCTTGGACAGTTTAATGTACCATCTTCAATTGCTGCAACTACTCCTCCCTAGGTTTTCTGAAAACCAAAAAGTCATTTAGCTAAACAACGGCAAAAGTGTCAAGGAATGGTCTCGAGACAACATTCATCAACCTCATAAATGCTCCTTGAGAATTGTATAAACCAAATGGCATAACAAACCACTTATATAGCCCTTGCTTTGTTTTGAGAGCACTTTTCCAAGTATCTTCCTCGCACATCCAAACCTAGTAGTATACGCACTTCAAATCCAACTTTGTAAAGCATCCTCCATTCTAGAATTGGTCAACCAACTATCAACACTTGGCAAAGGATATATCATATCTGTTTTTTATTATAATTTTGTTCTGAATTTGAAAATCTACACACATTTACCAAGATCCATCTTCCTTCAATACCGATACCATGATTGAACCACACGGGGATGCATTGGGCTAGATTAATTATTGTTCCAAGAGTTCTTTCCATTACCTCTCGATCTCCTTGCTTTCAATCAATGAGGTTTTATACATTCAAATGTTTAGCAAGGATTCGACCACAAGTTCAATGTCATGCCAGATTGCTCTTCTAAGGGGCAAGCCTTTTGGCACAAGAAAAGCATCCCTGTACTGCAGCAGCAACTTACCTAATCGTTGATTTTGCTCTAGAGTCTACTTGAACACTTCTTCTTTGAGTGTTGATTCGATCTTAAGCCTGAAAATCATCAAAATAAACCTATTGGAATACTCAATCACTTTGCATGTGCCATTGAAATCGAGGAAACTTTCTCCTTAGCCTGTATGGATTAATTAGGTAGAACTTGCCATCGTTCTTCAATCTACACATATTAGCACACCTTAAGAAAATTGCATCTCTATCCAAAATGTAGGGACAGACTGTCCACAATTACCTTTTCACAGACTGTCCAAGCCTTTTCACCAGTGGTCCTATGATCAAGTTTCTCAAACTTCTATGATAAAAGATTGCAGGCACAGTAATTTTCTTGATATGTATCTTCATGTGGAATAACTCTAATCTTTGATTTTCATCACTTTGAAATTGTGGCTTAGCCATCAATGCTAGCCTATCATTAACTTCTTCCACCCCATCCACCTTCCGTCTATCATCTTAGCCAGCTTTACTCAGCCAGAATTTTCTCCCTATGCAATTTTTAGGAATCAGTTCAAGGTGCCACTACCAACAACCATCATCCATGTCCCTGTGCATCTTGAAGTGCTTATAACCCTTGCAAGGTAATTTTCTCCAAGAAACTTAAACCACTCTTATACCAAATGACATGTAATTTTCATGTGCCTACAATCTTCAAACTTGCCGCTTGGTTATACAAATCCTTCAGCTTGTGGCTTAAAGGGGTTGAAAATGTGTTTCCACTAAGTTTCTTTACCACAATGATATCCACTTTCTCGCTCTACAGAATAGAACCAGATTAAATGTAGATAATAAATGACAGCATAGTGCACATACTCAGGAGTCAGAACACTACACAAAGAATTTTATCAGCAATTCTTTTACTTCAGGGAAAGCATGTAATACAAAAGACCACAACTTTAATGTTGTTCTCCCAATTACACATATATGAAACAGTTCTGCTTCTACACTATAATATCAACAGACATAAAACTTGGAAGGCAAAACACCTTGACCATTGGACTTTCTTTCCCACAACTTGTCCTGACTCTTTTTCATATTCCCCACTGTGGTCTTGCACCTTTGTATCATTGTGGACTTCTGGTTTCTCCAGTGATGCATTGTCAGTTCTACACCCTCATGGCAGGAATTCATGGGTCTTATAATGCTGGCAATATTATCTTCACCTCCACAATATAGAGTTGTGGGCATCCTCTTCCCACACATGAAACCACGGATCTTCAATTTCTCTTGCAACTTTTCCATGTACGCAACCCCACGACCATGAGGGTCGAGGTCTTGTGTCCAATCTGTGAGTTTGGGTTGCCAACTTGCATCTCTCCACAACATTGTACCTCGTGATCTTTTTGCAACAATGTAAGCTTGGGGTTGTGATCTCAAACAACACCACAACTTTCTTGTAGCCTGCCAGGGGAGTTATGCACCCTTTGAACAACACAACTTTCTTGTGGTACTGCAAGGCAGGGGGGGTCCTTTCAACCCAACAACTTTTTCACTTCACAGACTCTTCCTCTTCTACAGGCCTCAGTAATCACTCAAAATCAGGGTTTCTATCTAATTGTGTTTACATATGCCAATTAGCTATGGCCTAGTTTCAGTCTTCAGCAAAACTTGACAATGACATAATGGCATCAACATCAGAGCGAATGAAGTAGGTTGATATGAGAGTGCTTCCAAAGAAAACCCGAACAATATTTGATGTTCTTTTGTTAGAATTTAAATATTGTAATTTCCATTTGCAAATGCTATATTCTTTCCTTTACCTATGGACTCAATTTGACATATTCTTTCCTTTACCTATGGACTCAATTTGACATGACCTCAAGCACAGTCAGCTTATTCTGTGTCACAGACAATCCTTATCAAATACAAAATATTGAAATATGTAAAGAAAACCATCAGCCCCAGAACCTTTGTGCTTGTCATTCAAGTGGGACTACCATATCATCCAGATTCCTATTGGTAAACGATTTGTTCTGCTTCAATTGTTCATGTCACAAATAATTTTTCCACATTGTCGAATGACTCATAAGTGGTGGTAATAAGATCTATATCTAATCATTTGCAATCCTGCCCCAAAAGCTGTGCAAGACTTGCTGCTAGTGTTATGCTGAACCATATATTCTAGATGTCAACAGAACAGGTTACTTAATCATGAAGAGAGGAACAGTTTGAAAAGACGAATTATAATACAGATAAAAGGGGCAGAGCACACATGCAAATCATGGAATAAGTAGATTGCCAAACAAAGATGTTTTCTAGGTTAAAGATTTTGAATTTTACCCCACCACCCCTGCCTCTTCCACGGCCTCTCCAGCTGACACTAGAATTCCCACCTGAATTGCACAACTGAACAGCAAAACACAAACAACATTTAACAGAATCCATGAAAACTAATAAACACAGTAAAGTGAAGCGATTCTCTAAGACAAACTTTAATGGATATGCCACGTCTTCATGTTAAAACCTAAGCTATTGCTTACTGCATAATAAGTTTAACATCAAATTTCACTACTTAACAAGGATGACATGTGAGTATGAAATTCAGCTTTGATTGACATACTAATTATAATATTATATATAATAGATGAAGATTCAAAAGATGGAATCTTTACATATCCCTACAAAATACACCATTAGATACCGGGCCTCTGTCAAATCTCATGGTCATCTTCACACACTGTAAATGGTTTACCTTCAAGCCAATTACATCCAATATCCTTGTGAAACAACGTCCTATGATAGATTAACTACTAAGCACTTAGTATTAGAAGTTAGAACTTACATTCAGGTAACTGTGAACCTCCAGTAAGGTGAATATCTTTCCAGAGTTATCTTTTGTGATACATTATTTACCAACATGAAGTTTGTATTTAGATTAACATATATCTTTAGCATTAAATGCACCTCCCAGATACTTAGGCCACACTTGTTTCATAGCTCTATGAAGGAGAAACTTACATCCATAACCGAGAACTCAAAAAAATTGTATCCATAACTATACATGCATGTAGTAAGTTTCCAGCTAGCTGGCCCCACATTAAAATTATAAAAAAAAACTGTGCAATCGTAGGTGCTGATAGAATTAATGTAATTGTCATATCAATGTATTTTATTAGGTATTAATACTGAGTGTTAGTGCTAACAAATAAAGGGACATAGAGAGTGTAAGCATCAGATAATCAAGTCACAACCTCCCAGATACATAGGCCACGTTTGTTTCATAGCTCTATGAAGGAGAAACTTACATCCATAACCGAGAACTCAAAAACTTTGTATCCATAACTATACATGCATGTAGTAAGTTTCCAGCTAATTGGCCCCACATTAAAATTAAAAAAAAAAAAAACTGTGCAATCATAGGTGCTGATAGAATTAATGTAATTGTCATATCAATGTATTTTATTATTTATTAATACTAAGTGTCAGTGCTAACAAATAAAGGGATATAGAGAGTGTTAGCATCAGACAATTAAGTCACAACCTATTAATAGAAGGGGTCAAGACAGGATGTGTTAACGAGGCATTAATAATGTCTTAATCCTAATCTAGTCAATTATATTGGTTGGGCATCTCTTCCAAGAGACTGTGTGCATACATCTTTTATTTTCATTACTGAATAACCCATCTCTCTCTCCATATGGGCAATAGAGCATGAAGCAGTAAAGAAGCTGATGGACAGCGAAAGGGTACCCAACAAGATCTGCCAAGCAGACTTAAAAAGGAATAAAAATACATGGGACCTACAATGTCAGAAGTGGTTCAGCAGCTGGAACAAATCAAAGGAAAGCTAACCAGTTGACAGGAAGGAGTTGAAAATTCACATAAAAATGTGTCACAAAAAAGGTTAGTGGAAAAGAAGTCCCAAGAGGAAGCGGCAGTACTACATGGACAACTTCAACCCAACCCATACGGAGAAATTAGAGTTCAGGACTACTGGAAGTTTAACATCTTGTGGAGAGAAAAACAAGTTTTGGCACAAATAAGAAATAGCTCACATAAATTGAGATGTGAAAGGGGAAGATGGGAAGAACCGAAGGAAGAACAGGAAAATAGGGCATGCCAGGGGTGTAGAAAGGGAGAGATGGGGACCAAACAACATTTCCTACTGCATTGTGAGACATATATCCACATAAAGAAGAAAGCAAAGTTACATAACAGCAGTTGAGAGACGGCATTCAAAAAAGGCCAGGTAGAGAACACAGCCAAGCAAGCCTCAAGGATGATGCACACCAAAAACAAATTACTGAAAGCCAATGCAGCCAGTTTAGGAAATTTACTATGGAGGGAAGGTAGTCAAATCCAAATGAGTAGTCCAAAACTTCTTTGTACCATGCTATAGATCATGCCTCCTTACATTTAGTTCATCATTCCTTTCTATGATGAAATGTTGCATCGGATGTAAGCCTCGTGGATGTCTTAATGAAATTCAAATTCAAATTCTCTCTATGATCTGATGTATCCTTTTGTGTGTTTGATTTTCATATGGTATTGTTATCACTCGAAATTGGAAGGAATCAAATGAAACATACAAGTAAAATGCCAATGTCACTGTTACCCTGTCATGGGTAGCAACCTTTGATATCCTTACAACGGTATCATGTACCTGCCTGCACGAGATTTTAATTATTTCAGATGAGTTCCAAAATCAATCCTTTCCATTCTCCAATTTGCGACATGATGCCGAAAGACAAAAGATGAACTATGATGTGCTTTCTTCAGATGGTCAAATACTCCTTGGTGATCCAGTCACTCCATCGATGCTCCATGTGTAATATTTGTTTAGCTATGATGATATAACCCCCTGACATGTCATGAAGTTGTGGTTACCTTATGACGGTTGACTAGGATGTCATAGCATATAAAGTTTTCTCACTTGTGTCGTGTTACCATGGAAAACATGTTCTTGGTTAGAAGTATGGACCTCTTCTAAGATGACTCATACTACTAAGTTGTTTAGAGTCTAGACTGAGTAGCGCGATCCATATCCTAATTACACTAAGCATTTTCCATTTCCCCAGTATCACTCATTTCCAGCCACATTAAAAAAATAGCATCCCGTCATGTATGGCTACTCAAAGGTCAAAAGGAAAAGTTGAAATCAAAAAAGCCTATGTCAAATAAAGCTATGAAGGCTAAAGAGGTGAAGAGCAAAGTCAAATAAAGTATAAACTACTTCACTATGGTCCACCCCTTTCAAGTCCTAAGGGGAAAATGTCTATCTAAAGAAAAAGGAACTTAGAAAAAATCAAAGAAATGAAAGGGGAAGTGTGTGAAAACTGAAGTAGTAAAGGCTCCCTCTAGAAGGAAAATATGAAAAGAATGCCTAGCTAAAATAAAGCTAGAGATCAAAAAAAGCTTAAATGGCCTATGCATGTCTACACCTCTGAGAGTCATCACATGACCCCTTTTCCCCCTTCATCACTAATCTCACTAATTGCCTATCCACCACCTAAAAAACTTAGGAAATATGGGTTTTCCTTAGGAGTGGGCTTATTTAGAATTATTAACAATATTTCCCTAGGTAAAACTCAGGCAAGTGTTTAAATTAAATTAAAATGTTATGCTTACTAGGAAATTGTCACTTGGTGCCGTGAATTAGTGATTTTCTAAGGGGTTAGACCCATCATCCTAGGTAGATATTGCACATTGGAGTGTTATTGACCCATTGGACACATGGAGCACCCCCTTTTCCTATTTGAGCACATATTTAATGTCTCAACTTAAGTGGAAGGGCGAATTTCACCTTGGCACGTGATTTATTTCATTAATGAAGGAAGGTGTTGAGCTTATTTAACCATTTTGACCCTTTCTTAAAGGGGGCATATCATGAAAAATATTATGTTATGGTGATTGACCTTGTCAAGAAAGAGAAAAACATTATTTATTTATGATTTGACCGCATCAAGTAAGAAAATCATTATTTATTGTAAAGAGCACATTTAAATATTATTTGGCTCATGGTTCAATGATTTTACCCATGGTATTCTTCTTACCCGTGGTTTTTGTAAGTGGTTTAGGGCTTCCTCTTTACCTATAAAAGGGGAAGGCCTCTCACTTGTAAGAGGGATTGGATTGGAGAAAAAAGGAATTGTTGTTGCTCAAGCATTGTGGTGTAAGTCTCTTTTATTTTTTGGTGGAAAACTCTCATGCTTAACGACGGTAAGATTATGGTCACTTTTCTTAATTAAGTAAGGGTTTGCAAAAATTTGTAATTGGATGAGGTATGGTTTACAGCATATGTTTTTTTTTTAACAAGAACTCGGAAAAATTATATTAAAAAGTGTGGATAAATCCACTGTAGTACAAAAAAGGGGGTCATGAATGACCTTCGAAAGATAGAAGCTTTGAAGATTGGAATTGCTAATATAAAATTTGTGTCCATTGAGTTTTTGCCTTCCCTAGATATAACATAACTATTGTATCTCGAAGAATACAGTCTATAGAAGACTCCATTTATATATAACATAAAACAAAACATGAACTTGAATTTTAAAAATTCAGCTACCCGGTTCCATTTTGATCCTTGATTGCCCTTGCTGCTCCCAAATTGGGTCTGGAAAGGGCTCATTGAGATCCGGGATTTGATGTACTGTTGTTGAAGGTTACATTCTTAGAGGCTCCCTAGGTGCTTGTTGGGGAACTGGGTTGCTGATGGCTTCTTTCCATCTGGTCCATTCTGCTTTGCATAATCTCCAAACTGTTGTGTTGCTCTTCGATTTGGCTCCTTTGAGCAAAGATTTTGTCTTGTAGCCTCTCAATTAGATGCCTGTGCTAAGAAAGGGTCTCAAGCTCAAAGGCTAATGTAGAGTTGAGTGCTCCCATGTGGGTTCGCAGCCTCTGACACCCTGCGCACTCCATCTCAGGGTCCAGTTGGTCCAGTCCAACGATTAGTCCCTTGGCTCCCTGCAAATTCGTAGTCCTTGGCGCAATGTGGTTCTTCTAACTATTATCCATACTGCTGGGGGGGGCACAATTCTGCAAAGAGCTAGGATTCTTGAGGTCTGAGAGGCTGGAAGTGGAAGAAACAGGTCCCAACACAGGCCGCGAAGCGAGGATCCAAGTGAGGCAAAGAGTAAGCGATGGGCGAGGCAAGGGGCAAGGCAAAGGGAACAACAGGGTTGCCCAAAAACTATGAGGAGAGGCCCTCTGAGGCATAAATAACTCTGAACAAACAATGTGAATCGGGGAGAGCGCAGGGTGCAAATAGCTTGGCATAGACTTAAAGAAAAATCGCCCCAGCAAGGACGTTGCCCAGAAACGCTGAGAACATTCACCATATGTGACATTCAAATCTAGAATCATGTCAAACAGATGAATCACAACCTCTGTCTGGGGCGTTGTACTTGGACCCTTCAAATCTTCGAACCCAAGACTGGATCCATCGTCACCCTAACGGTTCCACTTCGCTTCAAATCTGTTGCACGCTCGGCCCGTCTGCATCATAGCCTTCGACCTTCGCTTACCCACGAACTCAGTTGAGCAAATAAGCATACCACCCCACCCCATGATGGGATCATCGTACCAGATCTCGTTAACACGATTTGTACTTGGCCAAGGAGACCCAGTCTTTTCACCTGCCAGCTGCTGCCTCCATCGATCACAACTCATGCTAGAGCTCCAAGTGTACCCTCTCGTGGCCATTGCGTGATGGCTCCTGATCGTATGGGGTAGCATTATACAAAGGGGGCTAGACCTTCTTTACCTCCACCCCTAAGGTTCCAGGAGGTCTCCCTATGGCCTCGTTTGCCATTTTGTCCGCTTCCGTATTATTTTCTCTCAAAGCGTGTAAGAAGTTTGGCTTTAAGGTCCTCATGGTTACACGGATTCTGTCTATAATCCTTTTTAGGCTTAAATTTTTTGGCTCGGATCCCTGGATCATCATCCTTATGATTGTCTTTGAGTCGCCTACTACATTTAGGCTGAGGATTTGTCGTTGCTTTGCTAGTTGGAGTCCTTTAAGAAGTGTATACGCCTTTGCTTTATTGTTGGTGTCGTTCTCGAGATTCCAGTAGTAGTCCAAAATTCTTTTTCCTCCGGGC
>SNQJ01S0009996.1:10865-38954 GCA_010110895.2 Picea sitchensis | reverse complement strand
GAGGAGTATAAGGGCATACACCCTCCACCAAGTTCATCTTAATTGTTATTGGATAAGTCAATTTTCAAGGTTGCTAGGAGGAGTAAAAGGGCTTACACCCTCCTAGATTTACCTTGTTGGATTCACTTGCTCTAGGGAGTAAAAAGCTTACACCCCTAGAGAAGTAGTTCGTCCAACTCTTACACCCAAGACTCCATTACCCAATAGACTAGGCACTAATCTAATTGCATTGGAGAAATAAATTTGTTGCATTGGTACACGTGATTTATCAAGATACTACATTTGTCTAAGTTGGAATCAATTCTATATGTTTTAAGTTTGTTTAAGCCCTAAGGGCGTTTTCTTTAGCCTTGTAATTGTCATTGTTGTTAAGAAATTAATGCTACAGCCATTAGGGCTGCAGAAAACCTCACTTTCTTACATCATTTACTCACTTTTCAACTGTGGAAATCGACTTCTAAACCTAGATTACTGTTCTACTGGTTATTGGCTATCTTTTTTACGGTTTACTTGTTGTTTTTTATGGTTGGAATTTGCTGCTGTAGCAATTGCTTGCTACAGCCATAAGGCTGCCCTAACACTTTGCTGATAACTTCATTTGGCAGCCCTACTTTACCGTCAAAGTTCAAGCTTAAGTATTGGAAAATTATCTATTGTTTAAGTACTTCATTGTCCAATAATTATTTGACCATTTTGATGGTTAAATCTGCAGTAACTAGCTATTGTTCTTGCTGATATATATTTCTGTTTACTGCTGCAATATAGGACAGCAAGCTTTTCTTGCTTGTCCACTTCAATTTTGGGCTTGTACCTCGATTGTTTGTCTTGTCTCGGGCAGGGGTAACACTTTGGTATAGGTACTAAAGTCTCAGGCAACCATTTACCATCATCAAGACTCATCTCCAAACCATCTTCCATTTCTTACCTTGACCTATAGGGGCATCACCTTCCATTACTCCACTTTCCATCTCATTTCCCCCTAGGGTCACCTGGGATACCCCCCTTGTGTAGGATTTCTCCTTCACTGAAGCGAGGGGAGTACCTATCTAAGGTGACAGTGGGTAGGTATTCCCAAAGTTCTCACCATCTTGTGGATTGGGTCGAGCTTTGCCCAACCTACAATTTGTGCGATAACAGGGCCAAGAGGACCATCCTTGATGCGGTGAAAGACCATGTTATCCCTCACATTTCTAGTAAAGAGTTTGCATTTCAAATGTGGCAGTCATTATGCGGTCTTTACCAGAGTCCTAACCAGAACTGGAAGATGGTGCTCCAGGAGAAGTTAAGGGGCACCAAGATGACGAAGACTGATTCAGTGACATCATTCCTCACGAGATTTTCTCAGATTCGTGATGAGTTGGCAGCAATTGGTGAGATAGTAGATCCCTCTGAGTTGGTGAGGACAGCCTTAAATGGCTTCTCCAAACCTTGGGATAGCTTTGTAGGAGGCATCGTGGCCAGAGAGCATATGTCCAGTTGGGAGAGGCTCTAAGATGACTTTGTGCAAGAGGAGCTTAGAGTTGGATCAGGATCTACTAGTCAGCAGCGTAATGGGGATGATGAGGGTGATCTTGTTCTTTTGGCAAAGGGCAAGAAGAAGACCAAGAAGGGTCCCAAGGGTGGGGCCAAGCAGCACTAAAGAGGAGGTGAGCAGCAGAAGGATATGAGCAAAGTTAAATGCTTTGCTTGTAACAAGATGGGGCACTATGTTGGACAGTGTCCCAATAGGAAGAAGAAGAAGCAAGGTGGTACATCAGCGGTAGCAAAGGAGGATGAGTTTGCCTCTTTGTTTGAGAGGGAGTGTTCCTTGATAGTTTGTTGCTCGACAGTTGAGTCACCATCCCGCATTTGGTACATAGACAGTGGAGCATCCAGTCATATGTCAGGTGTCAGAGAACACTTCACTGATCTCAGAGATCCAGAGATCAAGTTAGAGATAGTGCTTGGAGATGACAACATAGTCCGAGCGACTGGACGTGGCACAGTTTCCTTTTAGAGGGAGTTGAGGCCACCCTTGGTGTTCAGGGATGTATTCTATGTCCCTGGGTTGAAGAAGAATCTTATTTCAGTTTCCTCCATTCATGATAGGGGGTTTGAGGTGTCCTTTAGAGGGACAGAGGTCCTCATTCACCCTAAGGGGTCCAGTATCACTTCTGGCAGAGTGATTGGGACACGTGAGGGGAATCTGTACAAATTACTTTTTCAGCCACTGCATGCTTTGGCTAGTAGCAACAGCAGCAGTCAGTTGTGTGAGCTATGGCATCGAAGGATGGGTCATTTGCATCATGGAACTTTGAGGTCGTTGAGAGATTGTGACAAGTTGGCCAGAGTTCGGCATTGAGCATCATGAGGTGTGCAGAGGGTGTACTCTTAGGAAGTACACCAAGACTTCCTTTCCCAACAATGACAGTAGATCGGCTAGGGTACTTGACTTGATACACACATAGATGTGTGTGGGCCCATGTCATGAGTTTCCTTGGGTGGTTATGAGTACTATGTGACTTTCATTGATAACCACTCGAGGAAGACCTGGATCTATTTCCTGAAGACCAAGAGTGAGGTCTTCAAGAGGTTCCAAGAGTTTAAAGCTCTTGTGGAGAACCAGACAAGAAGTAAGATCAAGGTCTTGCAGTCGGACAATGGAGGTGAGTATACCTCCACAAAGTTTGCAAACTTTTGTACCCAGCATGGTATCAGAAGGCAGTTGACTGTTCCTTACAACCAGCAGCAGAATGGGGTTGCAGAAAGGAAGAACGGGGCCATAGTTGGTGCAGCGAGATTGATGTTGCATGATCAGGCATTACCATTCTACTTATGGGCAGAGGCTTGTAGTACTGTAGTGTATCTGCAGAACAGGGTCCCCATAGAGCTTTGGGGAGGAAGAGTCCTGAGGAGGCTTTTACTAGTAGTAGGCCTGATGTTGAGCACCTGCGCATATTTGGGTGTTTGACGTTCTCTCATGTCCTTTCTGAGAAGAGGACAAAGCTAGATCCCACAACAGAGAAGGGGATTTTAGTTGGATATTCATAGGTCTCTCAGGCCTATTAGATCTACATTCCAGCATTGAGGAGAGATGTCAAATTCGAGGAGGACAGAGCATTCAGGAGATCTCTTGAGTTGAGAGACAAAGTTTAGGAGGTCCCACAGATACAGAGTGATGCATCTCAAGGGACACGGCCTCAGGTGTCGAGTACATTGAGTTCAGGGGTGACTAGTCCACCCAATACAACTTCAGATTCACAGATGCCTAGTATACAAACAGTCGGTGCATGTGCTTCAGGATTTCAGACTACGTTAGAGATCTAAGGATGAGACTCAGGGGCATGAGGGGACTTCTCCACAGGAGGTTACTTCAGGGAAGAGGAAACCGAGATGGTTTCAGGAGACCTTGAAGGAAGCCAAGGAGTATGTTGGAGAGCCCCATAGGTTGATGAGAGAGAGAAAAGCACTAGAGAGTTTTGGGTCCTACTTGGCTATGGTGACGAGCATCACAGATTCAGAGCCCACTACTTTTGCGCAGGCAATAGACCAGCGGGTCTAGAGAGAGGCCATGCAAGAGGAGTATGACTCCATCATGTGCAATGATGTGTGGGAGGTGGTGCCTAGACATGAGGGGAAGTCACTGGTGACTTCCAGGTGGCTGTATAAGATCAAGTATTCTGCAAATGGCAGCATAGAGAAACACAAGGCTCGTTTTGTGGCGAGAGGATTCTCTCAGGTTGGGGGAATTGATTATGATGAGACGTTCGCACCAGTGGCGAGATATACTTCTATCCAGAGTATTATGGCCATTGCAATAGAGATGGGTTGGAAGATCCATCAGATGGATGTGAAGACTACATTTCTGAATGGCTTCATAGAGGAAGGTATACATTGAGCAGCCACAGGGGTTCTAGGTCCTGGGGAGAAAGTCCCGCGTTCGCCTCTTGAAAAATGCACTGTATGGACTGAAGCAAGCTCCTCGAGTTTGGTATTCAAGGATTGACTCCTACTTACTTCAAATGGGGTTTGAGAAGAGTGAGGCATATTCGAACCTCTACTACATCATTTGGGTAGAGGATATACTCATTCTCATACTATATGTTGATGATTTGTTCATCACAGGAGGGGAGCATCTCATAGTTGATTGCAAGCGAGGACTTGCATCGGAGTTTGAGATGAAGGACATTGGATTGATGCACTATTTCTTGGGCATGAAGATTTGGCAGGAGGATGGGCACATCTTTCTAGGATAGGGGAAGTATGCAACAGATTTCAGATGAAGGACTGCAGACCCATGTCGACACCTACAGTCACCAACTAGAAGAAGCTTAATGCTTCAGAATCCAAGTTGGTGGATGCCACGAGATACCGTCAGTTGATTGGTTCCTTGATGTATCTGGTCAACACTAGACCATATATCTGTTTTGACGTGAACATTCTCAACCAGTACATGGTGGAGCCTAGGAGTGTGCACTGGATTGGGGCAAAACATGTGTTGAGGTATATTGCAGGATCAGTGGATTATGGATTGGACTATGTTAGAGGAGATGGAGTCAAGTTGATTGGCTACACAGACTCAGATTGGGCAGGATGTGCAGATGACAGGAAGAGCACCTCAGGGTGTAGTTTTGGGTTGGGATCAGCAGTTGTTTCCTAGTTCAACCGAAAATAGAGGTCAGTGGCACTAAGTTCTGTTGAGGCAGAGCACATGGAAGCTAGTCAAGCCCACTGCAAGGCCATCTAGTTTCACAAGTTGTTGTTTGGCCTATTTGGTCGTGAGTTGAGGCCTACAGTTATTCACTGCGATAATTAGAGTTGTATCAAACTCTCTGAGAATCTAGTATTTCATGACAGGTCGAAACACAGAGATCAGAAACCACTTCATCAGAGATTGGGTTCAGCGAGGGGAAATTCAGCTTCAGTATATTCCGACTAATGAGCAGGTTGCAGACATTCTCACCAAGTCCTTGCCAAGGGGCAAGCATGTCTACTTCAGGGACAAGATAAGAGTGGTGAGTAACACTTTCCTCGGTAAGAGGGAGTGTTGAGATTTGGGTACCTTGGAAAGTGGTCCCCTTGAGTTATTGAATGTCTAATTCAAAGGGGGAAATATTTGACCCTCACCACTTCACTTTATGTTATAAAGTTAAAGTAACTTTATTTCACTAAAGTCACAAAGTGACTTTAATCTTGGCCATTGGTTTCCTAGGTTAACCTAAGGATGAGGCTAAAGGAGGGAAAAGGGGAAAAAGGACATTCATTGTTCACTTGAGAGATTTGAGTGAAGGAGAGGAGAAGAGAAGAAGTTTTGGATAAGAGGCTAGGGCAAGAAGGGCACACCTTGGGAAGAGGGTGCACCATTGGAGTTTGCATGCTTGAGCTTGAGGGCGCATCTTGTGAGGAGGGGCGCAAGCTAAGCTAGAGGGCACACTTGTGTATGAGGGCGCATAAGCCTAGGAGTAAAGCAAAGCATAGAAGAGCGGCGCACATGTGAGGTGGGACCACTCATCAAGGAGATAGAGCGCAGACTTCTGGCAGCTAACAGCCTAGAGGAAGGCGCAGACTTCTATACAGCAAACAGCCAAGAGAAAGGGCGCAAATCCCAAGGGGGGGTATGCACTTCAAGGGGAACTTGACAGCCAAGCTTGTGATGAGTTGGCAACTGTAATTCAGGTTCTTCTTGTGTTATCTTTGCTGTAATTTGCTTTCAGATCTCCATAATATAATTCCTCTTCAAATTGGCTTTCCCCATGGGGGTTTTTCCAAGGTCATGTTGACCAAAAATTCTAGTGTCTAAATTTGTGGTTTGCTTATTTACTTATCAGCATAAAAGTGGAAAAGATCTTAGAGGGTATTTTCTGTTTTGTAGAGTTTTATTTGTGCCAATTTGGACAGCAAAAACATCCTAATTAAAACCTTAAAACAGCAGCTACAAAAGGGCAGTAAATCATATCCTACCTGGCAGATTCAAAGGGCAGAAAGTTCAGATTTGTTGGCTGTCATAAACAGCAAGAAAACAGTCCTAAAACTTACCTTGAAAACTGTGCCTAACTTGGTCAAGGACAGACCTGTTAGGCAGCCTATAGGATCCTCAACATTCTTCACAGGAAGTATATGAGCCACATGTGTTCGAGGAGGAAAAAGGGAGACCTAAATGGGAGAAGGCCTTGGTAGCTGAAAATGAAACTCTGATGAAAAATCAAAGTTGGGATCTCACGGCTCTTCCACCAGGGAAGAAACCCTTTGGTTGCAAATGGGTATATAAGTTCAAGGCAGATAGCACACTTGACAAGTACAAAACACGGTTGGTCACAAAATGGTTCTCTCAACGAGAGGGAATTGACTATGACGAGACCTTTTCGCCTACAGCAAAGATGAGCACCATCCGATTAGTTCTAGCCATGGAAACACAATTTGGTTGGAAGGCCCATCAAATGGATGGGAAGAGTGCCTTCCTCAATGGAGATTTGGAGGAAAATGTCTACATGTATCAATCACAGGGATTTCAAGTTCCAAGGAGCAAGCATCTTGTTTGCAAACTAATGAAGGCTCTATATGGCTTGAAGTGGGCACCCCGAGCATGGTACATTAAGATTGACAGGTACTTGGATAAACCGGGGTCCAAACGAAGTCCTTCACATTCTAATATGTACGTCAAAAGCGTTGGTAATGATATCATTCTACTGGTCATTTATATAAATGACATCATTATTATAGGTAGTGAGTTAAGTGTTATTGAACAGATTAAATTAATATGAGTAAAGCTTTTGACATGACTAATCTAGGCCTCCTACATTATTGTCTAGGTGTAGAAGTTTGGGAAACAGGTCACGAGATTTTTGTCTCACAATAAAAGTATGCCAGAACCTGCTTGACAGGTTCATAATGACAAATTGCAAAATCTCACCTATACCTATGGAGAAAGGGCTAAAGCTTTCAGCCAAGACCGACTCTAAGGCAGTTAATGAATCAGTCTACAAGAAACTAGTGGGGAGCTTGATATATCTTATAGCCACTAGGCCTAATCTGAGTTATGCTATGAGCTTCATTTCCAAATTCATGATAGCACAAAAGATAGAGCATTGGACTGCAAAAGAGTGTTGAGATATGTGAAAGGAACATTTGACTTTGGCATCCTGTACAATAGATGCAAAGACCTTGGGATGTGTGGGTAATAGGTATACAGATTCAAATTGGGCAGGTTGTGTGGATGATAGAAAATCAACTTCTCCATATCTATTTGGCCTTGGCACGAGTGTCATCATATGGACCAGCTATTGAATTTTCACTATGCTAGGCTCAAGCATGAAGTTTATTTCATTTTAACATTTATTTGAACCATGAACAAATGCAACTACACAATTTACAAGTGTTGCAATAACCAAGATCACAAGAAGAATAACCATGCACAAGAACACAAGAAATATCTTGGGAAAACCCTTCTCAACAAGGGAGAAAAACCCAACAATCCTTTGCTATATTCTCAAGAGAAGATCCTCCAACCATGAAACCCTAATGCACATAAGAGGGTGCTCTACTACCTTGAAACTTGCACCCAAGAGAGGTGCGCACTTCAACCCTAGAAATGTACTTGCTGAAATTTCCAAATGACAAGTGACTTTTGTGTTTCCTCAATGGAGAAATCACCTTTATTTATACTAGACTGGACAGACCAAAAGTGGTGTCTATTAGCACAATAGGGCCGACCTCAATAACTCAGAAAAATAATTAATTATTACAATAAACATTAATTATCTTTCACATATGGTGGAGCCGACCTGTACCCTTTACATCACAATTAGGGTTACAGGTAAATCTTATTCTCGGACAATATAGCAAGGGATCTCACACATCCACCAGTGCTCAGCCACTAGGGGTACGTCCACCTGTGCTCAGCCACAGGGACGTCCTACTCAACAGATCTCTATCTAACTGAGTCCACAAGAGAATCATCTAGAGTACCATCTCAAGCCTAACTCAACTGAGTCCACAAGGCAGGAGACCACACGTCATAACAACTCAGTCCAGAGTCTGACGCACACCCATCACATGGCCACCTTCACCTCACACAGGGGTACACATCGTTTCATCTCAATCCAGAGAGGAACGACACATCCATCTCATGGGCATCCTCACCCCACACAAGGGCACACATCGTCTCCTCTCAGTCCAGAGAGGAACGACACACCCATCTCATGGGCACACCCAACACATGGGCTCTCTCACAAGTCGACTCACTCAGTGTGCGTCATAGAGGATGTCTCACGAAGCTGTAATCATCAACACCAGCAAGAAGCAACATGCAATAGCCCTTTCATCGACGGAAGAAGAATATCAATGAGTGGTGAAAGGAGCATGTGAGGTTGTCTAGCTCAGGAGGATGCTTTTAAACATGAAAATGCAGCAAACAGAGCCAACACCCTTATTCTGTGACAATCAAGGGTTGCTCAAACTAGCCAAGAAACTAGTCTTCCATGAGCATACCAAGCATGTTGAGATACATTGCCACTTCATCAAACAACTTGTAGAGGAAAGATCTATTGAGCTACAGCATTGTCCCACAGAGGACCAAACTACATACATTTTCACCAAGTCTTTGGGTCCTAAAAAATATGTAAAATTCCAAGATAAACTTGGTGTAGTTAGTAGATTGACCATTAAGAGAGGGTGTTAAAGTAAATATCAGATTATGATGGTCAATTAAATATTAGGCATAGGCATAATAAAATTACTTCGACTTTAGGTTATTTTATGCTTTTATGTTTTATTTCACTTTAGTGCGTTTCTTGGTCTATCCTACATTCATAAAGTGGATTGACTCAACTAGCTTGTAACCCTTTATAAGAAAGCTTTCACTTTCTCATTATGTATGTAATCTTGGTTTTCTTTATGTGTTTGTGTTATAGTTATAATAAGAATGTGTGGGGGCAAATTATCACTTCTCAAGTGCTTTACTCTCACAATGCTCAGGGACACAATGACATGAACACCATGCAAGTAGCGTCCAACACTCAATCACAAACTTGCTCAATAATTTGACATGAAGGACTCAAGAGAGAAGTATGGAGATGGAAGAATGAAGAATGAAAGAATGAATGAAGTCAAGAATTATCAATCCATATTTCTCTGAAAATTCAATCTCTTATATATACGAAATAGAAAAACATGTTAAAGCTGTCCAAAAGAAAGTGCCTAGCTTCAAGTGATCTGATCCTCAACCAAGCTCAAAAAAGCCAACACAAGCAGAGTGCTCAACCCCTGCATGAAGTTTGACTTGAAAAAGTAACCAAAATCTCCAAGTGATGTGCCCACATCTACCTGCAATAGAATGAACTAAAGTAGGCAAGAAGTCCTTCAAGTTTCAGGGTCCTTAGTTGTGGAATTACTGCTTATCATTACTAGAGAAATTCTAGGAATTTCTTCTTTATCCTCTTTGTATTTATAATGTTCTGATATCCTTTCTTATATGTTTGTCCTAGTTCCTGGTTGTGAAACCTATCAAGCTGGCATAGGTGAGGTGGAAAATATTTACATTCTCCTTTTGTAGGTATAAGTGAGACCTTGATTTGATTGACAACTTTATTCCCAAATAATCTTGTACTACTACTATTTTGATGGAGGCAAGGATGGGATGCTAATCAAATCTTTGGAGTAAATTCTTTGTTTCCCAAAACTATGTCCACTGCCACATTTTACTCACCTTCACCATCTAAGTCAATGATAGAATCATCAAACTCTCTGAATTATTGTCGTTACCATTCTCACTCTTGCAATAGTATAGTTCTTTGGGTTTGTACTTATGGTTGAGTGCCCATTTTTCCTTGCACCCAAGACACTTGGGTTCCCACTTTTCAGAGGTATTGTTGCGTACGTGGGGAGATGTGTATCCAAAACTTTGTTTGTTTGGTGAAGTCAAAGCTTGGCATTGATTTATAAAGTTTTGTTCATTTGATGTTCAAGAAACTTGGCACTCATTTGTAAGCGTCCTTTCTACACGTTTGGCCTTATGTCTTACTTTTTCAATGAATTTTACACTATGCATCTCAATCTTGGTTTTATTCTACTTAGACCAGCAACATATATTTGAATTAAATGATTCAGAGATAACTCTGGTACTCTGGAACTTGGGTTATGAGTATTACGAGTGTACTCTTCTAACATTCCCTTCTGTTGTAGTCGAATAAGTTTAGCAAAATTGTCTTTTTCTTCCATGTCTTGAAACCTTTTAAAGAAGTCCCTTTTGAATATATCCCAACTAACAAATATATTGGTCGTTTGGATATTCCACCACCTAAAGCAATCACACGTAAGTCCTTCCATATTCATTGATGCCATTTTAATTTTTTTATCATCCCCTTGAATGTGGTGTAATTCAAAGTATCTTCAACCTTGTTTGCCCATCCTATGCCCTTAGTATTATCCTGCCCATGGAATTTTGTCATCTCAATTTTTACCTTATTATGATGTCCTGATGGTGCCCAAGTGTTTGAAGACCTTGGTATCTCATTGGAACTGTGAGGTGGGATAAAGTCAGATGGTGGACAAGAAGAGAGTGTTGGGCTTGCGTATTATTTAGTATGGCCAATAGATCATTCATGTTATTTCCGAGTGTGTCCAATCTAGCATTATCCTCATTTTGCATCCTTGTCAAATTATTCCATTGGAAATTGTGTTCAAAGTAATGGTTATCCATCCTCATGTTTCTGTGTTCAATATCCTTTTTAATCCTTTCTGCATCCCCTTTTAATTCTTTGATGTTCAGCATTTTTCCTTTTTTCACTGATGTTTTTCCAATACTTACTAAAAAAATTTAAGGTTTGTTGTTTGTATCAAGTGTTTTTGAGCTCCCCAGACAGGTTGTACAGATCAACTATAGCAGCATACAACACTGTAGCAACGGTGCAGTTATTGTAGCAACATTACAAATCACTATAGCAGCACTACAGAAACACCACAGCATCAGGACAGATAACTGTAGCAGGGGATTTTCTATCATAGAGGGGGAAGGACTGGTTTGCTCCTCTTACACAGCAGAAACAAAATGGAAAGAGTGAAGCTCTAATACCAATTGTTGCAGTCATGCGAGAGAAATGCACGTATACACTAAAATGCACAGAGATATATTGTAATGAATTATTAATAATCAATGATATGATCTGCCTCAATGGAGCAACATCCATTGTATAAAGACAATGTGAAGAGAAAAGTCACATTAGAGAGGTGCAACTATCGAGAAGAGCACACTTCTCATTTATTAAGTGTTTAATTTATATTGTGTTTTTATATTATATATGCTATGTAATATACTTAGGTATATTACAAAGGACCTAGCTGTATTATCCTCGGGGAGGAGGGGAGGGAATATGAGACCCACTTAATGTAACAACCCTAACATTTAAGACAGACAAATCCCTATGAGGGAAGAAACCTGGTGATGGGCATCCACAATTTGAACTAGGAAAGGTGGCAGTCCCTCTATGCAGAGAGTGGAGAGTGGAGAGTGGAGAGCAGTAGGATGAGGTGGCCTCATGGTCTCTCATGGAGGGGGGACACTTCAACTAATCTATTATTGCCCGTGCCTTTCACACCACTAGCAGTCAAGTACACCTTCGGAGGATGAGAGCGGTTAGGAGGTAATCAACCAAGTAGGTTTTGAAGATCCCTATAGGGCACACCACCCAAAAGTAACTACCTCCCTAATGTACAAGGCCAAGCATCTCTAATCTAGGTACCAAAAGAAGGTACAGTGGGACCTGCCAAAATCTTTGTATAAACATTGAAATCACCCCCAGATTGTGTAGTAGATGGGGCACTAAAAATAAAGTGTTCTTCCATCTCCATCTCCTTGAGGGAGCAAAGCCAGCAAACCCTTTACTCATGTGGAATCTAGTGCTTCATCTCTAGTTGTAGATGGTGTGAGTGCATTCTCAACACTGAACAGACTGAGCGGTATTTTGACGCTACACAACTAGTGTTGTCATATCTAGTCAGCAAGAATGATGAGACCATCAACAATCTACAAGAAATGCTCAACATAAAAGTCAAACTTAGGGTTGAGCGGCTGTGGGGGAACCCAAGTGATCAGAATGATCTATCACTAATGTCTCATTTTGATTTGCTAATCTCCTCCTTGGGCGCACAGGGAAAAGTAGGGAGGAGCATCCAAGGAGTATCTGTAAGGAGGAAGTCAGTCTATAGAAATGTTGAAGAATTGAAGAAACAAGGTGGCCTCGAAGTACCAGCATCGCCTTCGACTAGTATGGACTAAGGAGGCAAGCTCTTTGAAGAATGAAATGAAGAGGCAAATATGGATACCTCTCTCTACTTGAGACAAAGTCTCCAAGGGCCCCATAGCTAGTGAAGGCAAGAAATAAGAATGAATGCACACTCAAGCCGAAGAGGATGGGCCCCAAACTCAGCTGGGACAATACTCTTGGGGACCATCTAATTGTAGCAGATCACACATTGGAGCATGATAATTTGAACTCTCTCCAAAGTCCAAACATGTGGGCACCAAATCTCTAAGCCTGTTAGCACAAATTTCCACCCTCCAATTGAGCTGATATAACCTGTTAGGACAGCCGTAAAAACTTGGCCAATTAAAGGAGTAGGGCCCAAATTGTCACTGACCGAACCCCTTTCCGTTTGGGCTAGTAATTGCTAGCCTCAGGGGGGAGTCCCTAGGCACAATGAAGCGTCTTGCTGACTGATCTAAGGTCTGATTTCTGCGTTCAAAACTAAAAAATCAGCGAGTTGTTTTGTCTTGGACAGCATGTAAAAGCGGTCCAAAACAGTGAGAAAATCAATCTTGTACACTTGGAGGTAACCTGCAGAGTTAGCACAGTGATAATAGCCTAGAAAAGCACAGTGATAATAGCCTAGAAAGCAGATGAAAACTATTCAAAACGATCAAAATTAACCATGATAAATAGTTCAGAAAATGAAATATCAGATTACAAAATTACCATAATACTGCCAAGAAAATAGGTTTGAATGACAAACACACACTTCTTTATTGATCGCTTACAAGAGAGTTGATTACACCACACTTAGCAAGCCTACAACCAGTACTATGACTACTTTGCTCAAAGAGGAGCCACTAGACTAGAGAATGAGAGAAACACTATGCTGCTACTGCAAGAACCGACGAAATAACCAATGGCAAGCCTCCAATATATAGCTAGTGAGGGCGCACATCCAAGGCAAGAAGAGAGGATGCATGAGGAGGATAATAATAGGGACTAGGCGCATGATGGAAGCATGTGAAAAGGCAAAAAGCAAAGTATGAGAGGATGTGGAAGAGGAGTAGTGAGATAAGTGAGTGTGAGTGTGAGTTTGAATGCATGGAGAGGAGTAAATGTGCATGGAGAGAGGATAATGAGTGCGCCATACTAGTTTAAGGATGCATGAATGGAGTGAGTGGYGAGTTAAGTGAGAGAGAGAAGGTAGGTGAGGCGCATGGATGCATGAGACAGGCTAAACATAACTGCATGTCCAAGTAACTGATACATGCTGCTAGTTAACTAGCCATGCGTCCACATATATGAGAGAGGAGAAGGTGCATTGAGGAAAAGAGGATGAGTGGAAGTGAGAGTGAGAAAAGCGCCCAAGTCAACTGGAGTGAGGGGGTAGGTGAAGGATATATTTAGCTGCCACATGAGTGAAGCTCAGTTTAACTCAAGCATGAGGGAGACTATACGACTAAACTCATGTGACCCCTTCTCCCATCATTAATTAATTATCACATGCTCAAATATTTGGAAATATGCGCCCTAGCTTAGGTGGATGCCACATCATTTCGTAGAGTTGCCACATGTCGACCTCTGAGGATGCCACTTGGCACTGCATGGATGATGAATGGACCTGCTAAATATCGCAGCTGCTAAAAATATCCATCTGATCCCAAAAATTTGAAACTTGTTGAAACTGACCCAAACTTTCCACAAATGCTCGACATCACTGGCGAGCACCACCATGTATCTACTGCTAAAAATAGACACTACTAAAAATAGAAATTCCTCGCATGTCCATGATATTATACTCATTGAATTCGATTTTCCGCAAGGAATCCAAATCCGCAATCAGAGTCGACATGCGAGCCTTGGTGCTCAACCTGCTAAAAATAGAAAGTTCTATGAATGCCCTTGAATTTATACTCATTGATCTCGTCTTCCTGCAAGGGATCCGAATATGCGATCAGAATCGACATGCGAGCCCTAGTTCTCAACCTGCTAAAAATAGCAATATTAGCCACATCTTCCCAGAAAAGGTCCAAAAAACTTTGGATGTCTTAAGGATCAATACTGCGCTATCAAAATCTGAATCTGGGGCCTAGAGCAAAACCTGCTAAAAATAGAAATTGTTTGCATGTCGCCCAGAAAAGTGTCATCGGGCCTAGAATCCTGCAAGCACTCATACTGTACGCTCATAACTGCCTCAAACTGTCAAGAGACCCACTCAAACCGTGTCTCCTAAATTTTAGCAACCCTTGTTATGTGTATATATCTCTCTCAAATGTATGGAAACTAAGTCAACTCTAACTCTGAACCAAGCAACCATGTATCGATCATGTACCTGCCTCATGTGGGAACCAACCTCCTGCTCAACATAAGTGCTAAACTCTGGGAAAATCTCAGTATGCCAACCAAAATGTTGCATGTTGGCTCTTAACCCTCAAGATTTTCAAGGGTGAAAATATGGGGGTTAACAGAGCCACAATAGTTTTTACAATCATGTCAAAAGATGCCTCTTCAATGGGATGTCTTGGAAATTTATCATGACACATTGGTGCTCAAGCATGGAAAGAGAGGCTTTCCTCTTACAAAGATGGGATTGCAAAAACAACTTCAAGTTGAACGTGGGAACAAAACCCCCAAGTAATTGTAGGTTGTAGTAATTTCCATTGCCTCCCTTTAGAAGAAGAAGCAAAACCTAGAGAGAGTATCCTTGGAAGTATAAAAGCCATGATCTTGGTATTGCTAAGGTTAACCAAGTGCTGACAATATTCATAGAAATGAGCAAAGATATCCAACTATCTTTACAAACCTTTGAGAGAAGAAGCAAGACGTACAACATCTGTGAAAATAAGTATTGCAATGAAGACATGGTAAAGTGTGCAACCATCATCCACATAAGTGTTTGCTCTAAGGAACTCCTCAAACTCATCAATGTAAATCCCAAAGAAAGTCCAGGAGAGGGAGCACCCCTCCTTGACCCTAATAGTGCTCCTGACAAAGTCAAAGAAACCATGTGTTGTCCCAAATTGGCCCACAACAAAATCATAAAGCCTCATGATAGAAATAATGAGGCTCTCAAAGATGCCAATGTCACATCATTGTTGAAACAACAGTTACCTGGGAACTAAGTTGGAGGCCTTTCTAAATTCAATAAAACAACAAAAGACTTTTGAAGACCATTATCAAGCCTCCTCGATGATATCTTAGAGGATAAGAATGTGATCAATGGTCAAGGAGTCTCTCTTGAAAAATGCTCGGCCTTTAAGCCCCAAATTTTGTCTTTCAAATGATCTGAAAGCCACATGTTAAGAATGGTGGCTTAAAGTTTCAAAAAAGTATGCCCAACCATAATGGTCCTGAAATTGTCAATATTAGAAAGTCATATTTGGTGGCAATAGTCGGGAGAGAATAGTAGTCATGAATAAGTTGAGTCACGTGCACTACATACGTTATGGTATATAAACTATCAATTGATAGTAGGGTGGTGAGTAAAGGGAGACTTTGTCAAGGGTGGAGAGGAAGACCCGGATCTAAAATTGATAAAAGCCAAACATGCATAGTCGACAAGGGGGAGCAAGGGAGAGACATGGTTTTTGAATATGAGTAATCAAAGAACTAGAGGTGAGGACATAATCAACCATGCTAGCTCCTCAATTATGGATAAAGCATGAGTACCTATTGGAAATGAGAAAGAAAAGGAACCCATTAAGAATTCATAGACCATGAGATTCACCCAACTAAAGAAGACCCCTCCCATAAGTCATAACTGGGTTCTTCCCATCAGCAAAATATATCTATAACCCAAAATTTCCTGGGTCCATCTCATGTAGACAAAGATCATCCTTGGTGAGGCCATGAACTGGTGTTTGGTGGGTCCCAGTGCAAGCATGAAAGTCACCAAGAAGAATGGTGTCACCCAACAAAGAGTAGTGTGATATCTTTGGGTATAACTCAAGATACAAGTAGCCATCATTATGAATTATAGAAGTTGAGAAAGCTAGAGGGAAGTAGTAGACAGCGATGAAAGCATCTTGAAGAGGGTGTGGGCTCCTCGTAACCTAAACCTACATGTATCTTGGATGCCCATCCGATGCTACAAGAGAAACCTTAGACTTAAGACAATATTAGAGAAGGCAAGTCACAGCCCCAGAACCCCAAACACCACCTAACCTACCTCCATGTCTCATGTCTGAAGGATGAAATGTAATGGTAACCTACAATGGGAGGAAGGACGCATGAAAACCATCAGTTTGCAAGCCAAGGGCACGACCACCCTAGAGGAGGGAAGTAATGAATCACAACCTTATCCTCTCAAATAAAATCCCATTTCGTGTCCTTCCATGTAGTCACAAGTTTAGCGTGAGCCTTTTTCAACTCTTTGACTTAGAGGTATGTAAGGTATGCATTGAGGTATATACTATTAGGGAGGGAAAATAGCTTCTTTTTGGCTCTTAAGACCTTAATGCAATCTTCAAATGCACAAAAATGAACAATGAGTGTACCATATGAAGTCCTTCAAGCTCTATTACGTGGGATGTCCTTAAGGTCTTATGAGGATGCATGTGATGAACCAAAATGGCAAGATGCAGTGACAAAAGAATACAACTCTCTAAGGAAAAACTAGACTTCGGAAGTGTAAGGCTCACTTGGTTGCTAAGGGTTTTTCTCATAAGAAAGGTATTGATTACATCTAGACCTTTTCCCCTTATGCCAAGATGGACACCATTCAAATTGCTTTACTGCTTGTTACTAGTTTCTACTATCTAGTGGTATATTCAACAAATGGATCTAAAATTTACTTTTTTAATGGTGATCTTAGAGAGGAGATTCATATAGCACAACCTCCTAGTTTTGTTAAGGATGGCACTAACAAACTTATATGTGGGTTGAAGAAGTATTTGTATGGTATGAAGCAAGTCCGGGCCTGGTATGAGAAAATTGATAAATTCTCTCTTTGGTGGTCCCAATCATTGCCATTTTGATCCTAACCTTTTATGTCAAACACATCAATGGAGATGTTTTGCTCCTTTTCTTTATGTAGATGATTTGGTTCCTACTTGGACTAGTTCTGACATGACTATTGACATGAAGAAGAAGCTCATGAGCACTTACTAAATCATTGATTTGAGGTACTTCCATTACTTTCTTCAGCTGCAAGTTTTGCAGTTAGCTAATGGCATTGTCATTTTGCAACCTAATTATGCTCTTGCCCTTGTTAAAAGGATTCACATGGAGGATTGCAAATCTTATCCTACCCCTTTTAACTTTGAAGTCAAATTCACTGCCCAGTGTACTTCACCACCAGTGGATGCTATCTATTATCATAAACTTGTTGGCAATCTCTTGTACTTGACTCATAGCAAACCTGACATCGACTTTGTTTTTCATCTTGTTTCCAAATATATGCAAGAGCCAAAGGAAAGGCATTGGCTTTCAGCAACTAGGATTTTGTGATATGTTAAGGATACTTACCAATTTGATATGCAATACTCTTATGGGGGTCAAGTGAAGTTTGTTAGATACACTGATTCAGACTGGGCTAGGGATCGGGATGAGCAGAAGTTCACTTCCGGTTATGCCTACTTTCTTGGCTTAGGTCCTATTGCATGGTTGAGCAAGTCAAGCAAGAAGCAATCTACAATCTCCCTTTCTTCCAATGATATTGAATATAGAGATGTTGTCACAGCTAGACAAGAAGTTCTATGGATTCAAACACTTCTGGAGGAGCTTGGAGTTCATCAAGAGCAATCAACATCACTTCAATGTGATAAGCAGGGTACCATTCAGATTGTTCGCCATCCACATTGAGGTCCACCA
This sequence comes from Picea sitchensis, assembly GCA_010110895.2. Classification (NCBI taxonomy): domain Eukaryota; kingdom Viridiplantae; phylum Streptophyta; class Pinopsida; order Pinales; family Pinaceae; genus Picea; species Picea sitchensis. Next base: position 20,919 of record SNQJ01S0009996.1, on the reverse strand, counting down.
CAATGAGGTCCATCGGCACTATATTTAGCAGCACATAGATGATCAAATTATTCAGATTGAGTATTGTTGCACAAAGGACTAGATTGTTGACATCTTCACCAACCTATGACAGAGGCCAAGTTTGTCAAGTTTTGGAGTCTACTTGGGATGAAGGAAGTTGTCACTAAGGGGGGGTAGCTTGTAATGTATCTTCTTGTCTTCTAAGTCAAGATTAAGGCATGATGCTAATGTAATTAATGCTCCACTATGTATTTGTTGTAATCTTGACTTATGGACATTAAGTGCCTTTGATGAACCTAATGGTCTATCATTAGTGTAGTGGGTTAGAAGGTGGCTAAGTGGCTCTTTCAATATGGTAGTTAGAAGGTTTCTTAGTGAACCGTACTTGATGCAGTGGTTGGCCTTGAGCTAATTTCTATATATAGGAGTCTTGATCCTTATTGTAATCATCACATAATAAAGCTCTATAATTGTGAGAGTGGAGATTTTCCCACAAGGGTTTCTCCACTATAAGCATGGTGTTCGTGTGATCTGTGTGTGGTAACTCTACTTTCTTGTGCATTTTTGTTTTGTTACTTTTAACAAGTGGTACCCATCCATATTTCTAAAGATCAACTTAGAAAATGAGAAAACAACACAACACAACTCATTGGATTACCAGATTGCTATGTATTAACTTCATTGTCTTCCAACAATATTGTATCGTATGGGCATTTTGGTTGTAATATCCCTAGGACGAACCCCAAGTTATAAATGTACATATTCTTTATAGGCTGGTGAGCCGGGATGTTTTGGGCCAGAGTGCCTTTGTATATATACATATATTTTGAGGCCAGAGTGCATGTGTGATTAGGCCAGCAAGCTTAACAAAATGTAATATGTAATCACACTTTGTTTTATTAATAAAATACATCACTGTTGTAGACCAAGTCAGACGAAAGAGTATGGGGGGCTAAGACTCCACAAGAGGGAAAGGGGGGCTAAGTCATGGGGGATTAAGCCAAGGAATAAAATAATATTATTCCTAAGCCATAAGCTTTACGTTATAATTTTATCATAAGTTCCCAAGTGAGAGGAACGAATTACCAAGTGCAGTCAAATGCATTTCCTAGAGTGACAAGTGTCGAGATAGGAACATGCAATATAATGTGGGGAACTTAGTGTAATTGGAACCTTTTTTTCATCATTCTTCCAATTTTTCACTCGTCTTGGCATCCATCATCCGTACCTTGCTGGAGTGTGAGATTAATTTGGTTACCCTGTAAATTCTTGGTGGTTTAGGTTGAAGAAGCAAGTTGTTAGGCCTGTAGAGCAATTTTCTCTAGGTGAGAGAATTGTTGGGAATAGTTTTCCCATTGTGTTGGGCTAATGGGTGTTGTAACTCCTTGGACAACCTTGTGTTCCAAGTGCTACAGAGCTATGAAAATTCTCGGTCACCTTGTTGTTGAAGCCCTAGAAGGGAAGTGGGACAACCTAAAGGACTGTTGAGCAGAGAAGGGGGTACATTTCCTTGGGTGGGACAAGTTGTGGGGAATGAGAGGCTGTGAGTTGGGAACTGTTGTTGGAGTGTACAACTGAGCCTGTTCTTTATTGAGATTTTTGCCAGACCTTAATTTGGTTTAGGTAGTCATTCCCCTAGTGGAGTCATAAAAGAATTTGAGGATGTATTTAGAGAAATATCAAGATTACCACCCAAGAGAGATATTGACTTCTCTATTGATTTGATGCCTGGAGCAGCCCCAATGTCCAAGACTACTTATAGGATGAGTACACCAAAATTGAAGGAATTGCAAATGCAGCTTGAAGAGCTTTTGAAGAAGGGGTATATATGCCCAAGTGTGTCATCTTGTGGCACCCCAGTGCTATTTGTGAAGAAGGATGGAACTTTGAGGTTGTGCATTGATTTCAGGCAGCTAAACAAGGTGACCGTGAAGAACAAGTATCCTTTGCCAAGGATAGATGATTTTTTTTATCAACTGAAAGACGCAAAGATATTCTCCAAGGTTGACCTTAGGTCGAGCTACCATTAGGTGAGGATTAAAGAGGAGGATATCAGCAAGAGAACATTTAGAACAAGGTATGGCCATTATGAGTTTACAATGGTGTCATTTGGGTTGTCAAATGCACAAGCTGTCTTTATGTGTTTGATGAATGGCATTTTCAGAAATTACTTGGATAAGTTTGTCATTGTCTTCTTGGATGACATACTTATCTACTCTAAGTCTGAAGAGGAGCATGAGCAGCACTTGAGGATGGTGCTACAAGTGTTGAGGGAGCATCATATGTACGCAAAGTTGAGCAAGTGCTCATTTTATCAGAGGCGGATTCATTATTTGGGCCATATCATTTCAGAGGAGGGGATAGAAATGGACCCAGAGAAGATCTGGATCCGGATACGCCGGGATCCGCCCAGGATTCGTACGGACAATAAGCCAACATCAGCCAACAAATAAAGTTAGGCACTAATACACGGATTACTCGGCCAGAAAAGGTTTTTAAATTTTTCAACAGTTACATAATCCTAAATAACTTATACTTCATATTTCATTCGGGTCGACGTCTCCTCTCCTGCCTTTGTCTAAAACTTTATGTTAAAGTTTTAATTTTTTTTGTCAGAATCTGGTGACATAAATTTGCACTAGATCACAATTTTCTGTTATTTAAATTGTATTTTTAAATGCAGAAATAGATTCAGCGTGCTTAAAAACTACTAGAACACTCGAATTATATAAAATTAACCACTCAAATCTGTAGATCCAATAATTTCTCACCAAATTTCAAATCTGCAGATCCAACAAATTTTCACCAAATTTCAGACAAAATTAAACAGAAAATATTACCCAAAATACAAAAACTTGGAATAGTTAGACTACAGCCTCCTAGCATAGCTTCTTAACCGCCTTAATTAGGGGATCGGGAGAGTCCAAATGAATAGCGTTCGGCTCTTGGTTTTGTCGAATTCAGAAATTAGAAATTAGGTTTTAAACATAGGCTCTTAAATATATTTAATGTAATGTTTATAAACCACGGCCATTTTACATGGTCCAATTAAATGTAAACTTCATAAACCACTTATATGTTCAAAGTAAAGTTTCTACGAAGGAATCTTAAAAGTGACATGTTGAGTAACATGTTAAAAGTGACATGGTTTATAAAGTGAATGTAAACTTCATAAACCACTTACATGTTCAAAGTAAAGTTTCTACGAAGGATTCTTAAAAGTGACATGTTGTAAAGTTTCTACGAAGGAATCTTAAAAGTGACATGTTGAGTAACATGTTAAAAGTGACATGGTTTATAAAGTGACTTAAGTAATGTAATGTAATAAAGAATAATTAATGTTTAACTTGTATAAAATAATTAATATTAAATACTTATAAATGATATATTAATTATAAAGTTATAAACCTATTAATATCAATCTAATATATTACTTATTTTTATAAATATTACAAGTACACAAGTTATAAATTTAAAAATTTGTATAGATTTTTTATTTTTATGTAAATTTCATTTTTTAAAATTATAAAAATATATTTATATTATTTGTACTTGTGGTTTCCTGCCATACTTGCAGTTTCCCTGTCATATCCGGATCTTGGCTTTTCAAAAAACTGATGGATCCAAATACTGGTAACTTGGTTTTATACAGATTGTAATGTAATGGAAAAGCTAGCTCAAATAATATTTATGTCTATCCCTTTAATTGTTTGGTGACATTCATCCATTTTCTGTTAACATTCTTATTAAACTTATCTTAAGACACTGCCTAAATCTATGAATTTAAAGGATATTCAAAAAGAACAATCTGAGGAAAAAATAATTTGTATATTGCCATAGCCATTCCGACCTGACATCTCTGACAGATAACATATCCTCGTTGTCCTTTCTATTTTAACCAGTTAACCGCAATTCAAAATGTAAATAAGTAACAATAAACATAAAGAAAAGACAACCAGAAAACGGATTGAGAAAAGTTTGAGAATCACTCTTCTGAACTCCTTTTAAATTTAAGTTGAGGATAACTTACAAACTCTTTTACTATTTTGCACATACATGTATGTATCAATCTCATTGACCACTAGTCGACATTAATATGATTTCCAGCCCTTTTACCTTTTTTTAATACATTGAAATGAAATTATATTACATTACTAATGACAAAAATAGATCAATGGGACCTGCAAATACAGCAAATAATAATAGAAAAAAAAATAATGACCAGAGCATCTCCTACTAAAGGAGAAAACAAATGGTAACAAATAAAAGTGGGGTTAAACCTACCCTCAACAATGAAGTAAAGAACATACCACCAATAGACTTATTTGGAACATTATGACAATCTCGTTAAACTCTCATAACACACTAAACATACCATCAATAAATTTGCAAATTAATGCATAGATCTAAAATGATATTTGGCAGAAGTTTGTGCATGTACATTGTAGATGACAAAATTAGCAGATCAAGCCCTAAAAACAAATATGTACTCAAATAAATCCACAAACCTGTTGAGATGGTTTCTGTTGACTTGAGGACGTTGGCAAAGGCAACAATGGTTGACTTGGTATTGCCTGGGGAAGTAAGTTGGATGATCTTTCAATCAAAGATTGAGATGTTAAATTTGGCAATCCTGATACTTTGTACTCCTCAACTGATGTTTGGCATATTGACGAAGACGTAAACCCCACTGGCTGCAATAGTTGTCCTGGGGTGACTAGAGTAGGTGTTTCTGAAGTCGAAAGATCCAATGAAGTTGGGCCAACAAGAGTACTAGTAGGCTGAGATATTGCCTGAGAGGACAGGGTGGATACAGAAACAATGCGAGGTTTATTTGAGGCTGGCGTTACAATAACACTAACTTCTTGTTTCGAAGATGCTGATGTAACACTTGATGGCACCGCTGTGCTCTGTGGGACTGAAGATAGTGTAGACATGGGATCAGATATAACTGTTGTTGATCCACTTGACACAATAGTATCCACAGGCACACATGCTGAGACAACAGAGGAAACAGAAGAATTGGTTGAAACGGTAACTGGTTGATGTAGAGGACTAGTGAAAGCCAACGAAGCAGGCAACCCCATAGCTGAGGATGAAGGAGCAGAAGACTGCTGCAATTGGTGTTGATGTGCAAGAGAGAATGGCATGCCTGGATGTGTTTGGAAAGGTATGGGTTGCTGCTGTAAATGTGAAAGTCCACCTGGAGGATTATAATACCCCTGCCAATACATTGGCATTCCCACACCTATTCCGTTAGCTGCTGGTGGGGAAGGTGGACGGCACCAGGATCCTAAATTTGCTCCAGCTTGATAAACAGGAGGCATCCCACCTTGAAATGGTGATGGAATGACACCAGAATATGTAACCTGACAGTTCATATCTGATAAAGAACCACCTTCAGCTGGGCTAAATTGCGTCGATACCGAAGTTGGTTGAGAATATTGTGACTAGTCAACAAAAAATAGCAGAAATAGATCAGTTATATAGCCAAGAATAGCCCCAAAACTTAAATATGACATCTTAAGAATAATTTCCTTTTGGTTAAAAAAGCCCACCTGAAGAGATATAATTGCTGGGTCACTATGTAATTGCGAAGAGGTCTGAGCTGGAGGGGATGACTTCACTTGCAAATCCTGCATGTCAAAAAAAGAAGAAAAATTTAAACAGACATTTTCAATAGTTACATTTGCAATTATTAATTTCAGTTTCAGTTACAAAGAGAAGATAATCTGCAAATCAGCTAGGTCTTCATCAAATGACAGTATCCGCATTCGCAGTTTGAGTTTGAGTTTGAGTCAGGCACAAAGATCAACAAAAAATTTGCCAAACCTCGAGCCCAAAAGTCTTACCCCATCCACTTCATCTTCTTCACATGACTTAGAGATGGTCCACCCGAGAAACACTCCTTGACTTGAGGAATGACTCACCCAATAGGTCACCTTGACAACCCTCCATAACCCATTTGGCAGGGCACTAATCTAATTTTGCATTGGAGAAATAAAATACTTGCATTGGTACACGTGATTTTGAGAGATAACAAATTTGTTTAAGTTGGAATCTTTTCTTAGTGTCTTAAGCTTGCTCAAGCCACTAAGGCATCTTGATTGGCCTAGTAGTTCTCTGGTTATAATCAATTAAAAGCTACAGCCATTAGGGATGCAGCAAAACACATTCAAACTCTCTCTTTAACTTCCTTTTCAACTGTGAAAATTTGCTTGGAAGCCACTATTATTGTTCTACTGCCTATTAGCTAACTTTTTGACGGTTTACTTGCTCATTTTTATGGTTGAAATTTGCTGCTGTAACAAATCTTTGCTACAGCCACTTGGCTGTTACTATAATTCTTTGAAAACACTATCTAACAGCCCTCTTTTACCATCCAATTTTGTGCTAAAATATTGGAACGTTATCTACTTGTTTAGTGCTTCATTGTCCAACAATTCTTTCGTACTTTGGATGGTTATTTCTGCAGTTAACAACAGTTATCTTTGCTGATATATATTTTTGTTTACTGCTGCAATTTAGGACAGCAAGCTTCACTTGCTTGTCCCTTTGATATTTAGGCTTGTATCTCGATTATTTATCTTGTCTCAGGCAGGTGTAACACTCTGGTGCAGGTACCTAAGTCTTTGGCAACCATCCTCCATCCGCAAGACTCGCTTTCAAGCCATCCTCCACTTCTTATTTTGATCTATAGGGGCATCACCTTCCATTACTCCACTTTCCATCTCATTTCCCCCTAGGCTCACTCGAGATTACCCCCTTGTGTAGGATTTATCCTTCACTAAAGCAAGGGGAGTACCTATCGAAGGTGACAATGGGTAGGTAGTCCCATAGTTGTCTCACCTTTGTAGATTGGGTCGGGCTTTGCCAAACCTACAATCCTTGGATAATAGTTCCAAATCTAAAGTTAACTTTTGATGAGGATTTTGATTTGGTTGACCCTACTTTGTACATCGAGTTGACTAAGCCCCTAATGTACCTTGTGAATACTAAGTCGAACATATGCTATGCAGTTAATACAATGAGCCAGTTTACAGTTGAACCTCACCAAGCTCATTGAAACGTTGGTAAGCATGTGGTCAAATACTTGAAAGGCAACCAATCTCATTGGAACACTAGTAAGCATGTAGTCAAATACTTGAAAGGAAAAAACCATTATGGCATCCAGTATATAGAATATGGTGAGATGATGAGTTTCTACTCCATGGATTTGTTGGTTCTGACTAGGAAAAATATGCAAGCACGCGGAAGAATACTTCTGGCTATTGTTTTAGTTTGGGCTCATGTATGATTTCCTAGTTCAGCAAGACACAAGTAGCAATTGGACCAACTTAGCAAAGGCGGAGTATATGGCAACTTGTTCTACTAGTTGTGAGGCAATCTAGCTTTGCAACTTGGTTGTAGAGTTGACCGATCAATTGTTGGAGCCCATTTTTGTTTACTGTAACAATCAAAATTGCATCAAGCTCTCGAAGAATCCAATTTCCATGATGGCTCTAGGCACACTGATACCCAGTACCATTTCTTAGACAATGTACAAAAGGGAGCAATGGTTCTTGACTACATTATTAAAGATTTGCAAGTGGAAAATATTTTGACAAAGTCCCTAGCAAAGGAGAAGTTTGAGGTGTTGAGGGAGAAGCTTGGTTTAATGGAGAACACTTTCTTCACAAATGGGGAGTGTTAGTTTAAATGTTGCTAGGAACCTAAGTTGCAGGAAACCTCCCCTGTTTCCCGCCCAGAAACGGTACGAAACGCCGGTACAGGTACGGTACGGCCGAGAAACGTTGTCGTTTGTACCGTACTGTGTTTCTCGATTTGGAAACGTCGTACGGTACGGACGGCGGCGTTTCCCGGCCGTACTGTGCCCGTACAGCCGTGTTTCAACGGATTTCAAAGCGAAATTAAGGAAATAAAAGGGGTCGTGGGGCCCCCAAACTACCAGTTAGATTTAGTAATGGCCTTTTTTACATTCTCCAAAGAGAATAAAGATGATTTTTTGCCTTTTTGTTTTAATTAAAAAAAGAAACTTCTAGATGCAAATAGAAATCCTAAATCGCCTTCCTTTGCTATAAGAAACCACTTGCTTCACTCATTCCTCACACTTTCATTAGCAAGAGGAGCTTCCTACAACAGCAAGAAGGAGATTGTGTGTGGTTTTAGTGAGCAGATTTCTTTTCTATTTGGTGAGTAGATTTATTTTATGTTTGCTTAGCAAGTTAGCAATTTTTTTTTGTTCTCTTGCTTCGCAATATACAAATTTATGTTTTGTTTGGTGAACAGATTTTCTTCTTTTCTTGCAGCATTCATGGCTTCTCAAAGTGTTGTTTCATCTACTCCTAGAGTTGTTGAAGTAAGCAGGCAGCAGGAATACTAACTTCTTTGGAGGCACGTTACCAAGGTCAAGGCTATGGGTGTTGGTGGAGGTTCATGGGAATGGAAGTGCAATTTATGCAAGAAGGATAAGACCTTCAAGAGCTTTTACAAAAGAGTCAAGGCTCACATTTTGCATGAAGGGAAGGGTATTGAAGGTTGTCCACATACTCTTGATCTGCAGGTGAGGAATAGATTCCATAAAGAGCATGATGATGCTCAAAAAATTAAGGATAATAGAGCAAAGATTGCTATGCATAGCAGTAGCAAGCATCCTCCTTCCTTGGGTGTTAGCAATGAGCCAAGGATTGTTCACGAAGCAAGGAAGAGGAGGGCGCTAAAGGTAGAAAACGAGATATCCAAAGGCCCTAGAGGACGAGGTGCAACATCAGACAGCAGATTGATGAAGATGTTCAACAACCAAAAGAGAGAAGAAACAGAGTCAAGAGTGGCAAGGGCCATATTTGCATGTGGCATCCCATTTAATGTGGTTCGGTCCCCCTATTGGAAGGATATGGTGAAAGCAATTAATGAGGATCCTCAAGGTTTCAAGGGGCCAAACTATGAAAAACTCATAACAGTGTTGTTGCAGAAAGAGAGGTCATTGATTCATAATATTCTCAAACCAGTTCGCAGCTCATGGACCAACATAGGGGTTTCCATTATCTTTGATGGATGGACTGATACAAAGCGAAGGCCCTTGGTCAATGTTATTGCATCATCACCAACAGGAGCGATGTTCTTAAGAGCAGAAGATTGTTCTGGCGAGGTAAAAGATAGCAAAATCATTGTTGATATTTTAATTTCTGCTATTGAACAAGTAGGGCCAGCAAATGTGGTGCAAGTTATCACAGATAATGCACCCATTTGCAAAGTTACAGGCTTGATTGTTGAGAGTAGATATCATCATATTTTTTGGACTCCTTCCATTGTCCATAATTTAAATCTCATTTTAGAAGAGATTGAGGCAAAAACTGAATGAATTAAGGAGGTCACATGGCAAGCTAGGGAGATCATTAAATTCATCACCAACCACCACCAGTCTCAAGCAATGTATCGAGAATACTTTAAATTGGAGATGCTCAAAGTTGTTGAGACAAGATATGCCTCAAACTTCATCATGTTGCGCCGCCTTGTTGAGGTCAAAAGTGCATTGATGAGTATGGTGGTGGGTGTGACTTGGGCTGAGTGGAGACAATCGGATTCAGAGAGAGGAAGTATGGTGCGGAGGGTGTTGATTGATGAAGATTGGTGGAGCAAGGTAGAATTCTTGCTCAAGTTTACTTCACCAGCATTTGAGCTTCTCCGAGATGCAGACATAGACAAACCTTTCCTGGGAGAGATTTATGATGGCATGGATACCATGGTTGAGAAAACCGTGGAAATTATTACACAGGAGGCTCCCACTCTGTTTTTTGGCGAGGTTGATTTTGTTGAGCGTGTGAGGTCCATCATTGTTACTAGGTGGAATTGATTTAACACTCCATTGCACACTTTAGCACATGCTCTAAATCCCAAATTTTATGATGAGGATTTCATTGCTCAAAGCAATGGGAAGAGGAAGGCCCCACATAAGGACAAGGAAGTGGCCACGGGAGTGAAAAAAGCCTTCCAGAGATTGTTTCCATCTTCTCAGCAAACAAAGGTGAGGGAGGAATTTGCTTGTTTTGTTGCT